>KV745028.1:0-54207 GCA_001692735.1 Lepidopterella palustris CBS 459.81 | reverse complement strand
AGACGCTGTCGCGAGCCGCTTTCCGTCCGGTGAGAAGACGACCGAATTGACATTAGAGGTATGGAACTTGAGCGTCCAATACGAAGAGTACTGCCTGACTATTACTCGTTCATTTTCCTCCTGCACTACTTTACTCTTATCGGCCTCGCGATGCGCTGTCTGCCGGTCTGTTGATTGCGAAATGCGAATTGTATGTCGGTTTTTAATGTCTGAATTAGTTTCAGGAACAAAAGGGAAATGGTGTGGACTGCTTCGATTATGAACTCGGTTCTGCTCGTCTGCGAAAAATGGTGGTATTGAGGTTTGTGTTTCAGAAGTCGACCCTAAAGACGAGTTCCACGTAGCGAACTGTTCGTTCAGGGAGTCGGTTGTAGAGATGACAGGTACATTTAAACCAGCGTTTGTGCTGATGTCTTAATTAGCTCTATAGAGTTGTACAGGCAAGTCTGATAAAATACCTATTAGATGTGGCAGATGTCGGACTAGGGCACGAAAGTTTGCATTGCTCTACCCACTCGTGGTCAAGTGCTTGTACCACTGTTAAGCGCCTTTCCGGTGAGACAGGCATTAGGGATGATATAAAGGCTTGTCCGCTAGCACTGACGTTGTGCTGCATCAAGAGCGATACGGGAAAAGGGTTGATTTGTGGATTCTGGGCGTGTAGGAAAAGCTGGAATGGGTCTTTGAAGCTTGGCTGTTTAGTGAGCATTTGAAACGCGATCTCACCGAGAGCCCACATGTCAGCCGCATATGGGTTGAGGAATACTGGTGCATTGCCGGTGGAATTCGCAATGCTACTGTAAATCTCAGGCGCTATGAAATGGGGAGTACCTCTCATGGTCGACGGCACTCCCAGACTCTCTTCTATGCGCTTGCTAATGCCAAAATCTGTGATCTTAACCCACCAAGGCTCTGGCGGTATAGCCTTAACGAGAATGTTCTAAATGTTTATAACTTTATTAGAAGCCGGAATGCTTGGAACAATGGGATGTAGGGACGAACAGCGGGCTTTAAGTCCCTATGAGCAAACGCATGCTCATGCATATACCGGATTCCCTCAAGAATCTGGAACATAATCTCCTGAGATTCTCGCTCTGGAAGTGGTGGATTGGAGGAAAGATAGCCTTGTAAGTCGCCAAGCTCACAATATTCCATCGCTATACACAAGCTTCCAGAGCACTCATACCATCCAAAGCACTGAACGAACCAGTTTACATACTAAGATAGAATGATTAGCGACCCTGGACGCGATAACCTAAGGGGAGGGTAAGAACTTTACCTTTGGCTGTGAGAACTTCGCAGCAGCCTCTAGCTCACGAATGTAGGTCACATCTTTGAGCCCTTGGCGGCCCAGCGCGATCTTCTTCACTGCTCGCACGGTGCCATTTGGTGTGCCGTGTACGCACCTTTCCAGCCATATGCTCCCACATCCGCCTCCTCCAACATGTCTTCCTACCATCCAGTATTCCTCTCTCGGGATTGCGCGCCGACGGGAAAATGCGTTCGACTCGAAAATTTTGTGGACGGTGTATCCATTTCGGAATTCGGTATCAAGCTGCGAATCTCGAACTAGATCCGGGAGTCGAGCCATGGAGGGTTATGGCTCTAGCGGGCTAAAGCTCTGGGTGTTGCCCTTTGCTAGGAGGCTGTGAACCATGGAGCATGCGAGAGCAGGAGCACCTATGGGGAGACTTTCACCGACGGCCATTTTAGGATCTGAAAACAATAGGACGATGGATCGAGGTCGAGAGCTCATGAGGGTACTTACCTATAAGTCTCCTACTTGGTTAGGTGTATTTACTGTGCAAAGAACAGATGGATGGCACCCACGGCGCGGAGCCTCGCGAGCTGAACTCAACCCCGTTTACCTCTGTGCCTCATTGGCTCAAGCATACGAGCCGCGCTATTTTATCGGTATCTTTCCAAATACCCATTGAGAACCGCTGCTTGGGAAATTTCGCACAGCCTCTTCCACAGCTTGTTAGCGCGTAGCTGAGCGGTTGCTTTGCCCTGGCCCTGCCTCTGTGTGTGCCTCGCCGCACACAGCCCGCTTTTAAACACCACTTGGGTGTATATGTAGTGTCTCCAGCTTCTTAAAGTGCGCGTCATTTTTGCTTCAGGTGTTTAGTGTTCGAAGTCGTACGTTCAATCATCATGACAGGGGTGGAGCTCGGTCTTGCTATAGTCGCAACGGTTGACATTTGCCTAAAGTAAGCACTACCCTCGACTCTGAGTGCCGGCTCCCAAACCGCTAAACGACTTACGTAGACATGGCCGTACGCTTGTCCATATGTGTGCTGCTTTTAAGAATGCCGAAACTGCGATAGCACATCGGATCCTACGAGTCAAGCAGTCTTGGACCCGCGCAAGCTACCACCTCGATTTTCTCCGCCGCGTTGCACACATTCTCCCTCCTGAATATCAGCAATTACAAAACCAAACTTTGGAAGTCCTGCTCGAGAAGCTAAAGATTACCATTACCATGCTCGAGTCTATGGTCAAGGGCGAAAGTTCAACCCCCATGCACGATCAGACTCAGCAGACCTTTCGAGTAAGGAGAGGGAAGTATGCGCGTTCAGAGGAGAGATTGAACAAGGCTATCGATGATCTTGAAACCTGGCAGGGGATATTCGACCCGTCCTGGTACTTGATTATTAAGGCCGCCATACCCCAGGTTGATGAGGAATTAGCCAGATACGCCGGGGGCCCGGCGCAAAAAGCCATATCGACCACTCACTCACTCAAGCACGCGTTAAGTAGTGGTTCGCAGAATCCAACCCCTATTTGGCTACCAGAAGATGGCTTGGTAGATACTACCCTCATTGATATCCCCTTCAGCCCAGCAAGAGTGGCACAGAGACCGAATTCAAGCAGAGAGCTGATCCTGGAATCCATTAGCGTTCCAAGGAATGTCAATATTGCAGTCCTTACAAAAGACATCCGAGAGTTTGCAAGAAAGCTGTCTCACGCAGACCCCGTCACCTTTGGACTCCTAAACTGCAAGGGAGTAACGAAGCACTTCGAGCAACCTGCCCAACATCCATCTGCGTTTACATTCGTCTTCAGGATGCCTGACGGGTATTCAAAACCTACAAGCCTTCGCAAATTGCTTATAGAGAGAAATAGTGACCATTCCCTCTCTGACCGGTTCACTATCGCCTGTCAGCTTGCCAAATCTGTCGGCTACATTCACACTTTTGGCTTTGTACACAAGAACGTTCGCCCAGACAACATACTCATGCTGAAACCTCGAGAGGGCTCGATGGAACATGCCTATCTTGTGGGTTTCGAGCAGGTTCGTACCGCAGAAGGAACCACTTCTCGTATAGGCGACACGGCATGGGAACGAAATCTATACCGTCACCCTCGCCGACAAGGCGGGACACCGGAAGAAGACTACGTCATGCAGCATGATATCTATAGCCTAGGTGTCTGCTTACTCGAACTCGGAATATGGCGGTCTTTTGTAGACTACGAACCAGGAGAGTTGGGTCCTCAGACTCCTCGCCCGTCCTTGGCGCTGGAATTGTCGTCTGAAAGCGTTGGATTCGATAAGTCTTTTCTGGTTAAAGATCACCTTCAATCTCTAGCACGTCGTGCTCTTCCGAGGTGCATGGGAACAAAATATGCCAATATCGTTGAGACGTGCTTAACCTGCCTAGATCCGGACAACACGGACTTCGGGGACGAACGGGAGTTTCAAGATTCGGATGGCATCCTCGTTGGAGTCCGGTATATTGAGAAAGTTGGTATTACTTCTCTGATTATCAGGACAGCGCTAATAGCTACTAGATTCTGATGCAACTGAACACAATTTCCGTCTAACTTGTCACAACTGGTTCTTGGTATAAACATTAGTAGCAGCAAAGCTAACCCTGTACGGAGCCAGGCCCGTATAGCCATCTATATTTCCACCTATATACAGAGTTATATGCCTACTTATTACACCTACCTACTTCTCTTTTATAGATCTATTGTAATTATAAAGCAACTACCTATATAACTACATGGTCCTATATTAATAAAACTCATTATAAGGTAATGGAGTACCGTCCGGTATATAGTTGAGCTAGTCTAGCTACAAGCCTGCGGCGAGCATGCGTGGATCGTCCGGGGCCCAGGCCCTCACATGCCCGCTCTCACGTGCTCGCCTAGTAGCAGCAGATACCCAAATCATCAGCGGAGCCACCTCTAAGCTCCATCAAGAATTCGTCTCGTAAATCAATATTATCATCAATTCCAAAGCCCCCCTGCCGTAATTGTCCTCTTACGGAAAGTATATTGCTGTAAACGGTTGCTATTAAGTTTAGTAAGCAGCTAAGTACCAACAATAAGTAAAGCTAAGTACACAGAAAAGAATGAGCCTTCCGAGGGGTGTTGAGGGACCCCAGTCCTAATCCTCCCTGTCGAATATAAGGCCCCAAAACCGGGCTTGACTCATCTCTACTCAGGATGCGCGCGCACCCTAGCAAAGCCCACAGCTCCCTCAAGCTAGAGCAAGAGTAGCTCAGTCCCCTAAACGGGAAAGGAAAGTGCTTTTTGTGCAGATTGGGGCGTGCTACTACCTGCTACTTTATTGCAGGTAAACATCACCACGCTACGATTCAGAGAAGAATCCGTCCCACGAATCGGTCATTGTTCACAGCACAATGGTCAGAGAAAGAATCCGACATCAGGAGCCTATCTGCCATGAAATATATATATATATATATATAAAAAGCATTATTCGCATCGAGGGGGAAAAACTGCAAATTCAAGTTTCATTCCATAGGGAGGAGTAAAAATTGAAAACTGCTTGGATTCAAGCCTTTGGTTCTACAGGTTGGAAGTTCGGGCGGAATTAGAACAGTAATTTATGCAGCAGCTTGGTTTTTGACAATGATATAACGTTAAATGCGGGATTTCACCGACAAGGCGTCGGATAGTTTGGCCTGCCTAAAAGCACTGTAAATCACCCCAAGAAACTCGTCAACAAAATTTAAAAAAAAAATTCCCAATTTAGGTAACTACTATAACCCCTGTATAGCGCGGGTTGCAGAGACTTTGTTGTTTGCTGTCTTGTAATATTACTTCTCTCTTGGTGCGAAACTATTTGGGGTAACTTTTGAGGTCTCCACAGCTTGCTTCTCCCATTATAGTTCTTTTGCCTGCATTTCGGTGTCGCTCCATTTAGGGTTCGGCATGCACAATGTATGCAGATAGATCTGCCTGCCATCAGCACAACTATTCCTTCGATCCCAAGACAAGCGGATATGCAGCTACCAGTCAGATGACTTGATGCTGGAGCGGGGTTTGGCACTGTATGGAAAATCTGGCCACAAAACCCAGATCGATTCGTAAAGATGAGGGAAACCGTGCGAAGATCAGTATGACAAAAGTGTATAAATCAATCCGTCTGCATCCAACCAGCCTTCTCGATCCCAAAACACGCTGCAGCAGCCACAATCAAAAAAAAGATGAGACCTCCTTTCAGCGCCCTAGTGTCACCTATGAATAACTGCTCGTGATAATATGAAAACAAAAAAATCCCACAATCACTGAGTCAGCTGTATATCGCCTCATCCATCAAAGCAACAAAATCTCCTTCACCTCCGCGTTCTCTCCCTTGACAACCTCCCCATCCATAACCCCCTGCACATACGCCTCCCCAACATTTATCCATACCTCCCTCTCACCCACCCCCTCAACACCCACACTCCCAACCGGCCTCAACACCTGCGGTGTCCTCGCCCCCATGAGCACCCACACCTCATCCCCGGGCTGCGCCCCTCCCCCTAAGCCCATGTATCCCGTGTTCGTCACGAAATAGCTGCGTTGCAGCACCGCGCTCCTAACCGCGCGATCCGTATTGCTGACCAGCGCATGCTCCTCCGCATTCTCAAAGTCCTTGAGAACGGGCGCTTTGTGGATACCGATCGATTTTTGGCGGGAGAGCCAGCGCCGCCAGGCTTGTATGGCGGGGAGGTCAGCGGAGCTGGCGCGGCGGAACATGGCGCGGCCGTCCAGGCCCGCGGCGCCGCGGGAGGAGTGGAGGAAGAAGGAATCTGCGACAAGGGTGCGCCAGAGTGCGGTGTAAGTGTCGCCGCCACCTACATATGGTGTGCTTGTCAGATCGCCGGGGTTGGATGGGAGGGAGATTTTATCGACTGAGAGGGCTTGGCTGCTTGCGACCAAGTATGGGAAATCGATCTTCTCGACCACGCCGACGCGGACACCGGAGACGGCGAGGACGCGGGTGCGTTTGAGAACGGGAGAGGCAGTATGGAGGACTGGTGCTGGCGGGGCGGGGCGGGATGCGCAGGCATTGAAGAGGAAGGCGCGGTTGATGCGTTCGGCTGTTTGGCGTTCGAAGCCTTTTTCGTTGATGGTTTCCCAATCTGGCACCCAGCTTGGGATGTCTAGCTCGACGGGGTCTGGGATGGAGGATTTGAATTTCTCGTGGAGGGAGCGGTGGAGATATTTTTCGGTTGGGTTGGAGGAGTCGGTCGTGCGTTTGTGGTAGATAACGTTGTTTTTCACCGAGTTGATGTCTTGGAGCATGCGGTGGTACATGCGCTCGGTGCGGAAAGTGAGGATGGAGAGCGTGCCGGAGATGGCCACGGATTGTTGGGCTACTTCTTGGTAGAGCTCGGATGCAGTAATGGTATAGTTAGGCGCAATGGCTTTGCTATTGCCCCAGTCTGTCACGAGACCTAATAGGCCGTAGATTTTGTCTCGAGCGTCTGTGGCGTCTTTTGGGTAGTAGAGTCGGAGGAGAGTTAGTAGAGTTATGCCATCTCTCTTGCGCCACAGGTTTCCGCTCTCTACGATGGTGAGCATCTTTCGACAGAAGTCGTCTACGGACGAGGCCGCGCGGTCGTCGGCGGGTATGATGCCTGCACAGCATGATGACTTGTGCCGCTCCAGATTCGAAGATGCATCAGCGTACATGCGCAGTGGAGCTTTGAAGCGGCCGAACACGATGGTGACTCTGGAGGGGAGAATGACTTCCTGGACAACCCAGATGCGGTTCCACTACAATTTACCAAGTGAGTATTACAATGCATTAGAGATTAGAGTAGTCTAGAATTTTCTTGGAGAGGAAAAATTACTTACCCATGGCTGCATGACAAGGTTAGAAAATGCCGCGAGGCACTGCTGACGAAGGTGGATGTTCCTCAAAAGCGGTATATCCGCCAGGTGCACATCACCCGCCAAAAGACGCATAACACAAAGCCCAAACATTAGCGGGTTGGCAGAACGTGGATCGCTCTTCTGCGGATAGGTATCGGCGAGAGCGTCCGTGAACTCAATGATCGAGTTGATACTCGGGATGTCGGATTCATCACCACGCCAATCGAAGCAGCCGGTGTCCCAAAGTTCGTCGCCAGGTAGAGTGTGTAGATCACCTAGCCATATGATGACCTCGCTCGGGCTTTCGAAGATGACACGCATCATCTGGACTTGGTGCATGCGTTCGTCGCTGTCGACTTGGTTGATACAAATGGCGTCAATCCAGATCGGAGTTTCCGTGTCAAGGGTGCGGAGGCGCTCTAGGGCTTTCTTCAGATTTCGAGTGACAGGGAATCTTTGTCCGTTGAGCGTGATAGGGACACTATCGTTCGGGTTGCCCCATGTGTACGATAGGGCTTTATATACGGGTTTGGCATCCAGAGAGACAACTGACAGCTCGCAACGGATGCCATAGGTTGGGTCAAGGTCTGGGAAAACTTTAACTACACGAATCTCCCGTTTGGCTTTGCTGAGCGGAGTGTAGATCTTGCCGTGCACTTTGACTAGAAATTCGTTAGTATAATGAGAAAACGTTAAACTTGTCCTCAGCTGTTCTCAATGTGCATCCAATTACCGCACTTAAGATAAACAAAAAATTTGCTACAAAATGCGTGTTCAAACAAAGACGTAGACATTCATTTCGGATTTACGAAATTAACGCTTTTGGACCTCGAGCGTCCGTACAATGCTCTGCCGAAGTAGAGAAGTTTCGAGATAAAGAGGACCAGCAATACACTTACTTTCCTCATTACCTTGACTCTCAAGAACAATTTTCGAGCTGCCTCCATGCTGTGCACTAGATCGAGCAGTGACTTTAGACGGAATAGGTTTCGACGAAGCAGTGCCTCCGGCCGCCTGCGTTCTTGTCAGGAGTAGAGCGTTGCCTCTCCTTTTAGCATCCATGAGCTTCTGCACAGTTTCTGGAGGCATCGACTTCATGCGTTCCACCATCTGGGGAGCAAATCCAAGAGATTCCGGCGTGTCTTCCGGCACAGCATCGATAGCGGACACAGCTACAGCAGCAGTGGATGGTTCCGGGGCTGTAGGGGCAGTTGCAACTTGTTGGTTGTTCTGAGGAGGTCTACCAGCTTGGACATCTGTCAAGATAGTCTTTGTGGTTTGGTTGACGCGTTCGATAGCTTCAGCGAGATCTTTCAAGCTTGGTTGGTCGAGGACTTTGTTCACCAGGGCAAGAACGCTATCAGAGAGGCTCTTAAAGACATCGAAGGGAATTGGCTTAGCAACGGTCCCACGGTCATTTTCTCCATGACTTTGGCCATACTTCAGTAACTCTTGTATTTCTGTTTTCAGGTTGCTGGCGTGTGCTGGAAGAGCAGCGAGAGGCGGGCTCACGGCTGGCCACGAACTCATGTTTCCAGCAGGTTATTCTGATGACTTAATTTAAGAAATAAGGGATGAGCGGACATTAAAGTAACGGTATTGTCACATTCAAAAAGGTGAAGACTTCGGGGGAGTCTTGCTGTGGGTATCATTTTATGCTTCCTCGTGAGCTATTAGCTGAGTGGTAGGTGGCTGTCGCAGAAATTGGATTCGTGCTTAGCTGAAGGAGCTGGTAGGATAATAGATGCAAGGAGTCCGCATCTGTAACAAATACATTAGCCAGTACGCGTTCAGGGAGGATATTCAGGGCGGAGGGGAGAGATGCCCCTGAGGTTGGTGTCCCGTATCCCTGCCGCAGGTGGCTTTCGCATGGCCCAATGAGGGTTTCCATAGATTCGCCTAGAGTTCGCCAAGTATTTGGCCCCGGCTGCCTCTCAACTCCAACACCCTTGGCTAGGGTCATTGCTCATCGCTGTCTGGTAGACAGCTGGCTGATCAAGACCCAGCGCCCGCAGCAGTAACAGCGTTGAAAACTGAAAACATATCAAATACCCTCAGACAAAGAGATGCCCGCATTCATTCATACATTACTGGTACCTAACTTCAAAATATATGGTGAAATCTTCTCCGCTTCAGAGCGCAATATTTCGAGCGCCTGCGCAAACACCCTGAATTCGTCACATCGGAATCGTCGCATTGCTAGACCTCACACAGCGGTTCAATCACCCCCCCCAACAGCCTTCCAAATCCAATGCGTGGTAGGCCTTCTCCCAATGAGTGACAATTTAAGCATTCTTAGGCCCTCTGTCCCCGCCAACATAGCACATATCCGTTCTAGGCCTTGTCACCATCGGTCAATAAGACCTCAATCGCACATTGCACAACTCGAATTAAGTTAAACAGCTGAGGCAGTATGGTTTGGTGCATTCGACGAAAGTGTGGTAATGCATCATGTTGAATGTGGTGACAGGATACAGTATATCAATCGTCTCAGAGTACGCTTGGCGACAGGTTTTCGACAGTGCGAGGAGGTTGCTGGTTCCTAGAATGCCCAGGAAACCTAAAGGTCTCCACCATAAATAAAACGAGCAACTGAAACGACGCTCCTCTATTGTCCGGTAGAGTTAGTGGTCGAAGCCTGAGATTTCAAGGCCTGGACATGGTATGTGGCCCAGTCACTTGTGGAGATGGACTATGTGTGAGGTTCTGCTTTCGAATACGTAGTGATAGATTCAATGCCTGAGTTCGCCTGGAAGTCTGAAGAGAGGCGATTGAGATTGAGGAAGCGTCTTCCCGGCCTGCTTGTTCGCTGTTGATACGTCCCATGAACGGCGGAGTTCCGGGAGGATCCCGTCGTTTGGAGGAAACGGCAGCGTACGGGCACGACTCCAAGACTTTGGCAAAGGAACAGGCGCGTGAGCCGTTCTATGTCTGCTTGTCTATCACATCATATCAGTTGTAGCTCGAGTGGCAGGGCATGACCGTGAAAGAGAGTTTGAGCGAAGTAGAGAAGCCAGAAAGTGTATGAACCTGTATTATCAGCAGGATTGAACCTACTGGTGCTGATTTGGAGAAAGCCAAAACCCAATCCAAGGCCGAAGACGAAATTCCCTACCACCATGCGGCGAAGCAGGCAGCAATTCTGCCTTCTGACGCTTGTGTGGTTGAGTAGTAGAATGCGGAGAACCCAAACGAAGAATTTGACGACATACTGTATAAAAGTAGAGTAAATAGCGTCAATACAGGGACGTAGGCGTCTAGCACCTTGGACTAAGAGCGACGATGGCCGACCTCGAGTTCCGGAGGGAAAGAAGGGATGCACGTGACCGTAGACAGCACCTTCACAGCCCAGTCTCGGGGGGTTCCCGAGGTCAAATTCTGCTTGGCAAGTGCAGCTTCGGCAATTTCGATTGCTAGGCTATCTATTACCCTCACACTATATGCGATGGAGATAGCTCTCTATATGTACAGGGCTCAGCTTGTGTCTAAAGCAGATATCCCTCCAAATTCCCTAGTACGTCAATCTAAAAGCAAACTGTCCACAAGACCACCATGGGGAAGTCTGTGTATTAGGTAGTATCGCCGTTGGTAATTTTCTTTTTTTTTCGCCGACATTCGTTTGTCAAATGTTCCAATATCAGATAAGATTGGAAATTATTAGGCATGCATTATTTGCTCAGCCTGCCAGACAGCTTAACTCTAAACTCACAACGAGATGTTCTCGAACGCGGTCCGGAGGACTTCAGTCCGTGTCTTCTGCATCTCAGGTGCGCCACTACCCACAAGGTCGAGCGTGTCGAGCGTCTTTCTCACGTCTGCCTTGGCCAGCATGAAAAGAGGTTCAGATGCTGATGGTTCGGACATATTCATGGGCGAAAGCGGTTGGCCTTGTACGGAAAGAATGCGTGCCATGAGGAGCTAAGTAAAAGAGTCAGTATTTAAATTATTCTAAGAGTTTCTTTGTCCAGACAGTGATGTATTTCAGATGGGAGGACTTACCGCTTCTTCGAAAGCCCGATGCTGAAACACCCACCATACCCCCGCATCGACGCGGAGGAATTCCCAAAACTCGAAGAAAGAGGCCAGAGCCATACGTGCTGCTTCTAGCGCACCCTTAACTTCGCAGGAAACGCCTCCAGCTTCGTTGACATCAGCTTCAATGGTCATAACGCAATGCCAGTAGTTGCTTCGGAAAAATAAATTCTGCCGCACCAGACGCGGGTTGTTGGCTGCCATTGAAGCAATGGTTGCGTGATCTGCTACTGTCATGGTCGGTGGGAAGGTCTTAAATAGGTCGGTAAATTTGGAGATGAGGTTCGCTTTATCTCGCGGAGACTGTGTAAGAGGATGGTTGAGAGACCGCGGAGTACAAATTGTTCGCTGGACAAGATTTGCGAGATGCCACATGGATCGGATATACTGACGGTCTGATAGCTCATATGGAGGAAGGGGATCCAACACGGGAGCAATATTACTGATACTCATTGGATTTATGACGACGTCGTGTGTGCTGTTTGATGAGTTTCCATTGACAGCATGGTCGTCTAGGTTATCAGTAAGAGAATCAACACGAACGTCTGAGAATGTCGCAGTCGGGGGAAGCTTGAGTAAAACGGTCAAGAATGTGTCTTGGAACAATACTGCTTGCCACACCTTTCGTCGTTGCTGCCTATCACTCGGAGAACATCGGGGAGCGGTGATATCTGGATCACGATTCAGGCCCATGGCATACGCCTGGCGCATTAGGACCCCACCAAATGCCCAAGCGTCCGATGCATGATTGTCATTCATCAGGAAATAGCAAATCAAAACCATAGCTTGAATCGATTTTAGTGACGTTCGACTGAGATATGATGAGAGTCGTAATGATTGGTGAGCTGCCGAAATGTAGAACTCTGCGATTTGGGCTCGTTCTTGATCTGAGGGCGTCTGGATAAACTGGGTTCCCATGGCGTAAACAACGAAATGCAAACCCAGCAGGACTGGATCTGCGACTTGCTTCTCCGAAAGAGGCAGGGACCAGAAGCGTTCATACTCGGCATAGAAATTTCGTTGATGGATCATGGGATAGACGGGATCGACAGCCTCAAAGTACTTTGCTACAAGGATATCGGCTTGATCCTTACTAGGTAATACTCCGATCACTTCGGGGATACCTCCTTGGCTAGTCCAGTAGTTTGTGAAGGGGTGCTCGGCCCCTAATCCGGAGAATAGAGATGGCGTGTGGTTTGAGTACGGGATATGTGAGAGCAAAAACGGTGAAGAACCGGTCGACGACAGTGATAGACTTCGGTATTGCGGTCTTGGGGTTGAAGTCTGGAGCAGGTCAGCGGCAAGTTACAAGAACGGATCCTCTTCGTTTTATGGGTTCATAATTAAGATCAAGGTATGCTCGAAGCCGCCAAGCATAGCGATGTAGTGGACAGTCAAAGTATAGGTGCCATGAAAATTAGAATGGTAGTTACCTGGGGTGGTAGATGGACACTCTCCCCATTGCCAAGGGATGGCTTCGACTGCTTCCGCGACTTGCTTGCATGAGTGCGCGTGGTGCCTCCACTGTGGTCAGTTTCAGCATCTCCTTGAACGTCATCACATTATTCACACGTCTACACAGGCTGTTCGACGGACATAAAAGAGATTTGGGATATTCCCGACTTACTCAGCAGTGGCAATGAGATTCGCGACGTCCGAGTAACGGCACTCGGATTGGCGCTTGAGGCACGCCATGCACTGTGGCCGTCCTCTGTCGCACTATTAAGTGTGTTAGCTATCATGTTGCATGTATTGCATAATTAGACGTAACCAGATGTTGACGTACTTTGGTCTTGCGCTCCACGCACTCCGCACAACTCAGCGTAGGCTTGTTGCGTTTCTGCTTTTTCCGCGATGGCTGCGCGTCATCACGAGCTGAGGTGCTTCTCGGGCTTGAGTGGTCTGTAGCAGCTCTCACTGTGGCGCTCAGGCCGGTAGCCGTCGTCTCCGCCTCCATGGCCTCATGCTATGCTGCGTTTGCATGGGTGTGACACCAGTAGATTGATGTAGCACTAAGCATCGAGATGGTGACTCGAATGCACAGTTCCCCGTTGTCTGCCCTTTGTTTAGTGGTGATCTTCGGTCCGATCTTCCCCGCATTCCCGATGACATCTCCACACCCGACGGGACTCACCACCAAGACGACGTCACTAAACTAGCCGAACCCTACTACAACTCCCCTGGGTAGCTTCAATGTCTACTATTCCGAATTGGATTCCCTCCGCCTCTTACGCTTCGAGTTGTGGGACTATCTCGGCTGCACGACAAGGCGATACTCTTCCCGAAGAACTCGCTCGAATCGATTCAGGACTTCCTCGAGGAATACGATCCAAAAACGAAGTTGCCAATACCATGATGCTTTCCATTCGCCTCTAATTACAGTCGATGTGTTTGCCTCTGTGGGATGAGAGCTACCCTTCATTTGCTTACCGGCATCGCAACTCGCGGTACATCTCTTTGCAATGCTGTAAGGCAGCCGCTCGTTCTTTTAGAAGCCGGTAAGCAGTCTGATATCTCCGAAGGCGAAGGCACTCGTGGTCACTCCAACACCGCGGCGTTGACGTGGATCATGGAAAGAGCTTGTGTGAGTGCAGAAAGTCTTCTCTCTTTTCTTACCTGATTTTGAACCTTTGAAGAGTAAGGTTTACCTCTACCGGCTTAGGTCGTTAGTAAGGTAGGGTCTGGCGAGGTGGTGTCGATGATGAATATAGGAAAGAGGAAAGATACTGTGATCACGTTCTTGGATTTTTGGGTCAGAAATCTTAATAAATCATGGTAACTATTTGTTTGATCACTTTCATTCCCAAAACTCTTAGAGAAGGAGACTCTGGCCTAACTTATCTCAGTCTCATTTGATAAATAGGTTTCATAACATCTTTAACAGCTTTATGACGGAATCTGGACTGAGATTAGCGCGCAAGTGAGTGCGTAAAGCGTTGTCATAACCTCGACCGAGCTCTGTTCGAGCATTCTTTAATATTAGCCCCACATCGAGAAACAAAAACATCATTACATCTGTACCGCATACACGGTCTACACCGGAAGCACCTTTCATAGCCGCGATACCACACATATGCTCCCCGAGATAGCAGCAGCCACAATCAAAAATCCTTACTCTCGTCCACAGCTCCTCCATTCTCCACAGTCTCTATCGCTCCAACCTCGTCCACAGTCGCACCGACACCAGTTTCCACCGCACCATCTCGACTCTCCTCCCCAGCCATCACCAACTGGAAATAGTGAGGACCATATTGCACATCCCCATTGTCCGTCGACTCGGACGCCCCCTCCGGCCTCCTCTCCGCATTCTCCACACTCCACTCAGCCATCCAAGTCGCCCCCTCATAAATCATCTCGACACCCTCCAACCTCTCCCCAGCATCCGTCTGCACAAACTCCCTCGGCCTGTCCATCCTCACCGACGTCTCTCTCGTCTCCTCGCTCCCCCTCATCAGAACCACCCTCTCCCTATCTCTCGCACTCCTCGCCGCATGCCTGTCCCACCTACACGCCTCATACAGCCACTCAACCGCCCTCTTCCAATAGCATCTTATATCCATGAAAAAATTCTCAGCATATTGCCCACCCCCTCTGATCCTGATGGCGGAACCAGTCCGCAACAGCCTCCCGATACAGCCTCGGATCCATCAGCTCGTGGCGCTCAAACATGTGTAGATCACCGCCGCCGCCGCTGTTGCGGTAGCGCATTGGGTAGCCGAGACGAGGCAAGTCGTGGTGGATGGCGTCGAGGATGTGGAGGCGTGATTGGCGGGGCTCGCTGAGGTGAATTAGGCGCTTGGGTTTGGAGTCGGGATCGGATTCGACATCTTCGCGGAAGGCGGGGTATGGATTGCTGACCCTGGTCCTGGGGTAGTGGTGGGACATTTTTGTGGCGGGGGAAAGTTGCTGAGGTATGGTGGGCTTGTTTGGGTGGAGGTGATTTTGGGAAGTTGGTGCAGTTGGTTTTGAGGTTGGTTCTGTGGACCTGAGTGATAGGCGTAGTTTTAATAGAGTTTAGTGGAGCTATTTTATTTATTTTTTGGTCAGAATAGTAAAAGTGTAAAAAGATGTATTTTACTTACATTTTCTGACATAGTGGTAAGATAAGGTGGTATTTGCGCGGATTTGGGCAGTGGTAATTTGATATGTGCTCGTGAGGACCAGATACGCTTCAGAGAATTTGACCAACGTAATTTTGGGTCGATATACTGGACCCGAGGAGAGGCGTGTTCTTTTATTAATTCTAGAATGCGGTCAGAACTTTTTTCTTTCTGGTTGTAGTAACAAAGTTCGCTGAAAACTTCGTGTTTTTGAGCTGCAGTACAGTCTTCCTTTTTTCATAACGAGAGAAGAGTGTGGGAGATGTGAAAACATATATACCTCTTGTACTCTGAAGCTCTTGTCAGAAACTTAACCCCAAAAAAGCTTCAACCAGGGAGACTTTTCATTTTTGCTCTGATCGGCTAACCACGGTGTAATCAACCCTAGTTAAACCTTTTATCAAAAAGCCTATTCCAGAAGCCCCGACAGTAAAGGCGTTATAGTACAAGAATTAATCTTCTTATTGTCAGCATACCCAAATCCAGACACTCTCCCTGACCCATTCATATTTCGTCTTAATTCACGACAGAGACTCCTTCAGACCACCAAGTGGACTTGAATCCAGCTTCTCGCAGGTGGTTCTGCATCACTACGTTCATGTACGTCGTGAAGCAGTTTACAATGGTGTCAACGGATAGCTCGGGGGTCGTTGTAGCCGGTTCATCTGCAGCTATAGCAGCAGTCGGTTCAGCGGTGGTCATAACCGACTATCTAGCAGTTGTCGCGATATGCGGTACTGGCCGGGCTTCGAGCGCTACCAGCGTTTCGTTTCGTGTAAGACCCGGCCGCTGTCTCATCGCGTCCAATTGACGGAGATAAAACCGAGTATCTCAATCACCGGGTGGTCCAGCGATTAATTCGGCTGTGATACCGGTTATGACACGCGCGTACATCTTTTCGATGTCGTAGGGATGAGTGGGGAGTGCGTTATCGAGCACAGCTGTGCAATTTGCGTCAGTAAGCCTTTATTGAAATTCGTGAACACGCTCCCTGAGAGCAGCAATGCTCTGAACACGGTCGTTGTCTGGATACTGTAGGAGGGATAGGAATTCTCGAGCGAGGACAGATCCTGCTCTAGGAATGTGATGAGTTCTGCGAATCTCCCTTCCTGCATAAGTTAGCGGGCATCGGCTGCAGAAGCCTGGGGCATCCTTCCGAAGTCAATGAGTCCTCTGCAGCAGGACGCTCGCATCTATTGGCGAGATCCTGCGCCCTCACGGTATGGCAACGGGCCGTGGCTGCCTTGACAGCATCCTCCCATCTCCAGTCGCGTATGGCTTCCAAGAAGAATGCCATTTCTTGATACATCTCAGGGAGGTTCTCAAACACGTTGCATATACGTCGGCGATAGGCACTTGCGCTCGTCGGATCGCAGCGGTGGCATGAATGATTATTGACCCATGGCCAGGCGGTAGGTTGGTGGGAGCGTGTGTTTCATGCTGGCGCGTCGTATCGATTTATGGCTGTTGCGGTTGTTGCTGGAGTGATTCAATGAAAGTTGGTTTAGCGCTATAGAGAGGGTGGATTTTGAAGTAGAGAGAATGAAGACGGTTGAATGTACTAGATGGGCCCGTAAATATGATGCGAGGACCTCAAGGACCCGATCAGATCGGATAAGCTCGGTGTTGTTGCCATGGATTTTCTGCGCGATGTTGTTGTGGTCGCCTTTGACGGGCGTGAGAGTCGAATTAAACCTATGGCTTTTCTTTTGCGATCATGACTGAGATTTCTAGTGGCATGCTGGTATATCTTTTGCTTCGAGGTCGTCGTGAAGAGTGGATGTGGGGTGTTCTGACGCGAGTTTGAAGACGTGAAGTGGGAAAGCCGTTGTCGAAGCAATTCACTTCGCTCACTTTTGACTTGCCTGAGGTTCGAATCAACCGCTTTTCGTGTATGCGATCAAAAACGCAATTGCTAGCAGAATGAGGATAAATCAATCTGCGTGTGATAGTGGAAGGGTGGCGGTCGGATGGGGGTTTGTCGACGTGAAGTTGATAATCAGTTGCTGAAGCAATTCACCATGGTGAAATGAAAATTTATGTTAGCAGCGTGTCGTATTCGTGGGGCTCCGTAATTGAAACGAAATCAAAAGATGTTATAAGAGCCATCTCGAATTGAGATCTTTGATGGCGATCAGAATTATTTAATGATGAAGAATAGGACTTGGTTATGTCGTTCCCAGAAGATTTCCTTTAAAAGCCGGGCCATCATAGAAATGAGTTACGAGATGGTTTTCCCAGGAAAAAGAATGAGCAAGTCATGCTAAGCTAGCAAGACCTTGGGTTGCTGGAGAAGAAAAAGGGTTGCCTCAGTTGTTTCCCGGTGCAGGTAAATTATAATTCAATGATTATAATAATTAGAAAGCCAGCCAATATAAATAGATTCAAATAGGCCAACATGTCCAATGATATATTTGAAGTAGTTCTCTTGATACAGAGAGCTGTTTGCTCCGGATATTGAGCAATATTTACTCGGAATTCTGAGAAGCGTTTACTATGGATTCTGAGAGTTTTTACTCTACCTACACTTGTAAAAATGTCTTGTAGTCTTGAAGCTAAAGCAGGGAAGAGATCCAGAGATCAATGTTGACTCCACAGATCAGACTCGAGGCTGCATGCTCGGCTAGTTCAATCATACTAGCACGCAATTCTCCTTCGGAAATCGAATGGAAACTGCGATGTCCTACCATATATTGAACACTCCTACACGAGTGGACAGGACCGGCAAGCACCAATTTCCCCGAAAGTGCCTCCATGCCATATTATTGGCGAAGGTAAATTCCCGTGAGTCCAGCCGTATGCCAGGCAAGATTAATGTCGACGGGGACTAGCTTCCCGAGATCATGTTGGACCATTCTTCATCTATGCTTTCAAGACTTCAATCATAGAGCTACTGTGGTGACGACCTTGATCTTACTTTTGATCCTTTGGGGTATGTGACTCTTCCACTAGTAGTGTCGATTTGCCGTCGTTAAATATGGACCGGTTAGGTCGGGGTTTATTTTTCGCTATTCCATCAGCTTTCCTTTGATCGCGTTTCCGCTTCAGCCCCCTCTCATATATGACTGCCGGATCCTCTTTAGGGCTATCTTTTTTAGGACGACCACGTTTCGGCTTTTGTTTCTCGTCGACTGCCAGCGCTTTTTTACTACAACCAACTTTTGCTTTTGGCTTCTCCTCGACTGTAGAATCTGTTTTAGCACTACTAACTTCCGCTTTTGGTTTCTCCTCGACTGCAGCATCTTTTCTAGGACGACCCCGTTTCGGCTTCGGCTCCATGACTTCGACACCAAGTTCCCTAGGGCGACAGCGTTGTCCCTTAATATCCTCGCCCAACTTCACAGTCTTATCATCCAACTCTTCTCGATCTGGGAAAATAGGTTGTCCCATCCAAGTCAATTGAATGTCTTTCGTGACCCCAGACTCTTTCAAGGCCCTCTTCTTCCTACCACTCAACGCTGTCCCCACCACCTCCTCTTTCTCACGTTGCCCCCCCATCTCTCCCACCCCCTCAACCACAACCTCCGACTTCTTGGCAGGATACCTCGCATTAACCCCGACCCCCTCCAACCCCCTCTCCACCGCACTCCTATTCCACACAAACTGCTCCACGGTCCCCGCGTGCGTGATTTTCAGAAACCCCATCGGCCACCTATTCATACCCAGCACCCCTAACACGCCCTTCGTCGCCTTCTGCGTCGTCACCAGCAATCCCAACACATCCTTCTTCTTCCACTCCACCGGAACACTCTGGAACGCGCCCTCCATCTCGCGCACGTGCTTCGGCGCTAGACGGTCATTCCTGGCTTTGCACTGCACGATGACGGGCAAGGGTTCCGGGAACTGCGGGATCGTCCAGTGCCCGATGAGGTCGATGCCATTGTCGGCGCGGCGGCCGGTGCGGATGAGGGAGAAGCCAAGGCGTAGTAGGGCGATGGCCACGGTGTACTCGTAGTGGGTGCCGACGTACACGGTTTTTGTGGAGGACAGGTTGACGCGCTCGGCGTAGGTGAGGAAGGAGGGGAGGTCGTTGTGGTGGTTGGAGCCCGGTGTAACTGTTAGTTTTGTGGTGGTGGTTCTGCTGCGGCGGAGGACTGGGATGGAAAGGGGTAGACTTTGGCATTGGCGGCGGAGGAGAGGGAGCATAATCTGCTTGAGTGAACGAATGTTAAGGAGCGTGGATATTAAAGAAGCACATTAAAAACATAAAAAAAAGATACGAGCAGAATAGTCAATTGAATGTCGATTGAGAGTGGCCCGGTCGGCGATCGGGAGTGGTCGAAAACGCGTCTTGGTATCGCGAAAGTTAGCTCAGCCCTATGGAGCTCTCTTGCCCAAACCTCTCACCCAGCGTTTAATCCTATTCACGACAAAGACTCAATCGCAAAACCAGACCCATAATCTCCAGCTCTCTATTCCCCTCCACAGGCCAGACCGAGAGCCTTGACCAGGGCAGCTTTCTCAATCCAAACCGTCATCCCTTCACCTCACTGTCCAACCCCGTCCAAAATGGCAGACCGACTCACCCAACTCCAAGACTGCCTCGACCAGCTCGCAACTCAAATGTACGCCACAATCTCCTATACCAGCAACTTCAGCTCGCCCTCCCCGATCCCAGGCCAACCACTCCAATCCCCCGACAAAATCGCCTTTCCACCAAACGCCCAAGACCTCACCCAAACAACAACCACACAAACCACAACCCAAAACCCCACCCAACCAACCCAGTCCCTACAGCAAACCCCTGAAGAACGCCACACCCAATTCCTCGCTGACCTACATGAGCTCTCCCGCGACCTCATCGTCAAAGAACAGCAGATTGAACTGATCATCGACCGGCTGCCCGGCATCGGCCACAGCGAGGCGGCACAGAAGCAGCGGATGACAGAGCTGGAGCGGGAGTTGCGTGAGATTGAGGTTGAGAGGGTGCAGGCTGTGCGGGAGAAGGAGAGGTTGGTGGAGAGGATCGGAGGAGTTGTGTTGGGGATTAGGGGCTTGTCCTAGGTATTGGGAAGGGGAGATCTTGGTGAAGGGGTGAGGGCGGTGAATTCGGTGAATTCGGTACATACTAGGAGCATATTTGGGGGGGGTTGTGATTGGGTTTGAGCGAGGGTGTTAGGCGTTTTGGAGATGGATAGCTTTGATTTTGGGGACGTGTTAGGCATTTAAAGGTTAGTGTTAAGCATCTGAGGCCATATCGCATTTAGCAGAAGCTCTAAGTGAAGTCAAGAAACAGCTAGAGCACAGAAGTTAATGCAGCTTTACGAGTTGACGTAATTTTTTGACTATTTTAAAACACTTAGGAACCTTGATCCTCTTCAACGCATAATAGGACGGTCACCATCATAGGGAATAGAAAGCAAGGAATACAAGAGAAGAACAAAGAGAAGCCTCACTCATCCAGCCCAATCAATATTTCGTCCATCATTTCCACAACTAATCCAGTTCAATAACGCCATAACCCCACAAACTGTAATGCCTTTATTCACAAGCTCTTATAGCAAATTTACTGGTAATGAGGATCTGATCACTGCTGATGACTGGCATGAGCAGTCCCATACTCACTCCCACTCTCACTCCCCACATCAGTCCAGCTATTCGGCGTCTGAGCACCTGTACGGTCACCCTCACCCAATTCACTGAATCCTGCTTCAGAGAACCCAGCTTCGGTAAAGCCACCCTCGCTAAACGTCTCTGACCTTGGGTCGTCATCATGCGTCATCGACAGCACGGCGATATCGTCAGCGTGACTGCCAACCATGGATGCCGCAGTTGAGAATCCGTCTTCGGTGGGAGTGGCAGTGCCTGTCGACATAACTTCGTCGGCTTCTTCGTCGGTGTTCGCGAAGATGTGAGGGTTTGAGCGAGGAAGGTTGGACAATGTGGAGAGCGAAGAGGACGTTGTGAAGGAGTGGAATGATTGTGAGGCTTCATCCTGGTCCTGAATTATAGGATTCTCGTCGGCGTGCCATGAGGAAGCCACGGAGTGGATCGAGGCTGTTTGCGGAAGTTCTTGGTGTTGAGGAATGTTAATTGGTGGATCCTCAGTACTAAGGTCGATGAGCTGATTCTGGGAAGCTTCCGATCGCTGATGGTCGCCTTCCTGTGTCGCTAAGCTGTCGCGGGACTCTAATGTAATAGTAGCGGTAGAGGTAGTAGGAATCTCGTGCTCTTCTGGCCGGATGAGATCGTGATCAAAGAGTACATGTGCCTCATCTGAGAATGGATTCGCAAGCACAACGCCCCTATCAAAGCCTTGGGAAGTTTGGCCGCGCCTCCGGAGGCCCCCGTCGCCGTCCATTACACTTGAATCCATAGCCGTGACCGTTGTCGCCGTCGTTGTTTCGTCCTCGGTCTTAATAAGAGGGTGATTATCACGAAGCATGCCGTCGCTACCAACCAGATTATCGAAGCTTTTCGTATGATTCCTGGTGTTCCGGTTATTGAACTCCCCCATCTCGAGCTCTGCGCCCTCTCTATTAATCCTAGCAAGCTCATCGAGGTCAACAGCAATGCCTTCTTCCCTAGCCTTGCGTATGAGCTCGGCCCGGTTGCGTCGTATAATATCCTCTCTTCTCCGACCGCGAGCTTCTTCCTCTCTTAGTCCATTGTCCGATGACGATGAGGAACTTTGGCGGGGCTGTATCTCGTCTCCGAGGCTGTGTAAGGCAACGGCGATTTTACGTCGGGATTGATCTACCCATAGCCTCACTTGTGGGCTTTCATAGATGGCAATACCGGCGGCAACGAGGACGGATGCGGCGATTATAAGGCCTGTTTGGAAGGGGAGGTTAGGCCTCCGTGGAAAGTCTTTGTGGGAGTGGGGAGATGACGGTCGGACATGAGGTCCTGTGAGGACTAGTTGGCAGAAGCAGACAAGATGTGGAGGGAATACAAAGATCGGAACTGTAGAACAACTGAGGGAACATGGTGGAGAGCTCATCTTACCTTTAGCCAGCGGTGCAGGCATGTTGGTGGTTGTTCTGCTCTCGTGCTATTGCTGTGGTTTAGCTAATGGGTCGTAGACAGTACTTGTAAGTATAATTCAGGCGCTCCAGGTCGGTCTTGAAGACGAAGATGTATAATATGGCAGCCTGAAAGAAAGCTCTAGGTGAGTTACGTGGAGAGCCTATTCGTAACTTGTTAACCCTAACCGCCACCAGAGTCCCGAGCTTACGTAGAGGGGCGAAGCCAAAGGACGGTGGAGGCGAAGTGAGGCCAGCGGATAAACCTTGCGAGCATCACGCTATATTGCCCAAAGAGTATGTAAATCTCCATCGCTCCACTGATAATATTCAAGTTGGATATATTGGTGACGTACATTATCCAGAACGTAGTTTGTTCCAATGTTCAAAAGTGTCGCACAAATTCTCCCATGGTGAGGAGTCTACCAAATTGCTCAAAACACAACCTGCCTATGCAAGCACATTCTAGTAAGACAAACGCCCAAGAAATACCGGAAACCCAGTCTATGCTTCACGGTGGCCCTCCTGCACGTCCTTATTCTTTAGGACATGTTCATGCCTGATCCCCCACAGGCAGACCAGAATTCCAAGTAAGCTCGAAACAAGCGTAATCCAGTACGCGCTACGATAGCATTCCAATCCTTCAGGACAAGTCCTCTCACCGCCAGGTCGAACCTCTGAATGCCGATCGTATATTGCACCGTAACAAAGATTGAAAAGGTTTCCGCTCACGACCGGCGCCAGAGTCATAAACCCCCAATTCACCGAGAAGCCGTGGACGCCGAAAGCATCCACTACCAATGCTGGAAAGACGCCGAAAAGTGCTCCGTACGCCAAACCAGAGAGACCAGAGACTGCCCAGAGATGGTTCGGATTCTCGACCCGAATAGCGCAGACCTGAGCAAATGCGAATATTAGAGCAGAAGCAGCAACACACCAGAAGCGGCTCATATGGAGTTTCTTCACAAGTACGTCAGATCCAACACCAGAGAGAAGCCTCCCAACAAAGCTCATGAATGAGATGATGGACACGTGCATCAACTGCCGTTTCGCAATAAAGCTTTTTGACGCAGTATCATCGTAGTGGCTCCAGAGAGCTTGGGCCTACCTACTAAGTTAGAATTGTGATATGAGCGACTAGGGTTTGAGCTTACGTCGTTGCCAATGTTGCTGTACCGTTCCGTTAGCAATGTCACCTATATTTCAGAGATTTAATTTGGCAACTTACTTTATTGTCATCAAGCCAACTCCAGTGAGCAGACCGAGCAAGATCCATAACTGCCAAAACTCTATCTTTGGAAGCATAGCTAGACCGGTTATATCTAGCCCATGTGAGTGGTGTGTACTATGACTCCTTGCATCATCCTCCGCAGGTATATCTCCAGGACCAGACATGAGAGACGAGTTCTCGTCCGCATCTACAATCTGTGAATCATCGCCTACTAAACACATAGTTGGTAGCAGACTTGGGGGAAGGTTGGAGATGTAAAAGAATGTAATACTTACTGGGCTCTTGCTCGGGCAAGGATGAGCCACTGTATTTACTTCCTGCAGACTTGGTACGATGGAGTTGGTTGGAGTCTCGACGAGGAAGACCTGGCTGCTCTTCACTAGTGGGTAACACTGCGTATCGTATGTTATGATCTACAACACTAAGAAATGGTATGGAAACAAATACGAGACAGGAAGTGCCCAATGAAAGGAGCAGAAGAAGGCTCGATGTGTTTGCTGGAAATGCCAATCCGGAGAGTACGGTGTAGAAGAATGCACTGAGACCGAATGCAGCAAGTGGAAAGGCAGTAGCCGTCCCGCGGTGATGGGGCCAATTAAGTGCAGCTATATTTGTCAACACCTGCCACGCTTTTATCCCTAAATGCAACTTACAGGTTTTCAATGCGGCTTGGAAAGCAGCACAGCTGCCGGCGCCAGTGAGAAATGACAAGAAAGAGATGAGCGCTACGCTCATCGACCCAGGTCCATTTTCGTACGCTGGTAGCTGTCAGTTCCAACTCTGTAGTTCCATAAGCATATAGCATACCAGTGCGTATTGGAAAATATCCCGCTGCAAGTGCAAAAGTTCCTACTAGAGCAGCAGGTCGAGGTCCCTTCTTATCTACAACCATTCCCATAGGTATTCCTGACGCATACATCCCAATGTTGGCCGCTGTACCCTACTCGGATCTTAGCTTGGATATAAGGCGGTCCAGGAGCGGTTCGCTTACAATTATATTGCTCTGGGTTGCAGAGAGTTGCAGACGGTCTGCGAATTGAGGTGCCCATGCTGAATATGCATACTACTTAATATCAGTATTGTTCTTTTCACGACGACGCTTGAACTTGCATTGGTACCACATGCTAGCGAGATAGCAGTAGCGGCGACTACAGACACAATCCGCGTTGTTCTGTGTGTCTTTTCAGACATTTTAGTGATGGCCCTACGCCTCTTTAGAGCGTCGGGACTTTTCTAGAGACGTTCAACAACTCATCTAGGGTTGTGAAAGTGGCTCCTGATTCCGACTGGTATCGGTTCCACTGTTCCGAGGAGGCGCTTCGATAACGCGGTTTAGGGAAGGGTGGTGAGGACAGCTCGAGGCTATTCGAGGGAGGAAGCAATTGCTTAAATGGATTCAATATCGGCGGAATTGAAAGCTCCGTTGTGTTGGCTTGTGAATTGGACTTGGAATGGTATCGAGTATTAATTGTAGCTGCGGAGATAAGAGCGCCAAGCCACCAGAGCCAACACCAAAACCGCATCTTCGCCTGCGTCACCCGTCAGGCAGTGCTCGACACTATCAATCCACCAGCAACCATCACGACAACAGCGTCACAACTATGGGTGCTGCACTATCCATTCCTTTCATGGCCCTACCCAGCTTGGGTACGGTATGTAGCAGTCCTCCGCAAATGTCAAAGATGAAGTGCAACTAACATGCGACCAGGTAGCTGGCTTTGCCGCCTCGTGCTGTGGAGCAGCAACCTGCTCTGCAGTGTTCAACTCTTGTGGAAAATGTGGAAACAGGTGCGCATATCTCTATTTTAATACAACACCTTTGCTAATAGATGCTCCGCAGCATGGCGACTCGAATAGCATACGCCCTCATCCTCCTCGTCAACTCCATCGTTTCCTGGCTCATGCTCACCGACTGGGCGATGAAGAAGCTAGCCCACCTCACATTGGATTACGTCGATATTAGTTGCAATGGAGAGAAGTGCTACGGTTACGTTGCTGTGCAACGGGTCAACTTTGCTTTAGGCTTCTTCCACGTCATTCTCGCCCTCATCCTAGTCGGAGTCCGCTCCTCCAAAGACGGACGCGCACCCATTCAGAACGGCTTCTGGGGTCCAAAGGTCATCGCATGGATAGGCCTAATTATCCTCACCTTCTTCATCCCTAACAATGTCTTCATTGTTTGGGGCACCTACTTTGCGCTCATCGGAGCATGCCTCTTCCTCCTCATCGGCCTAATTCTGCTGGTCGACCTAGCACACAACTGGGCCGAATATTGCCAGGAGAAGATTGAAACTACAGAATCGAAAGTTTGGACTGGCCTTTTGGTTGGCTCTGCTCTCTTCATGTACCTAGGGTCTATCGCCATGACGATCATCATGTACATATTCTTTGCTCGCGGTGGTTGCTCGATGAACCAAGCTGCTATTACGGTTCGCCTTTCCATTTTATTCTTGCTCACTGCAGGATTCGCTTGCTAACATTTCTACAGATCAATCTCATCCTCCTTTTGATGGCCTCGATAATATCTATCCATCCCGGAGTTCAAGCCGTCAACCCACGCGCTGGCCTCGCCCAGTCCGCCATGGTTGCGGTCTACTGCACGTACTTGACGATGTCAGCCGTTGGTATGGAACCTGATGACCAGCACTGCAATCCCCTCATCCGAGCTCGAGGCACCCGACGGGCAACCATCATCATTGGCGCTATTGTTACATTTATAACAGTAGCGTACACCACTACTCGCGCTGCCACTTACGGCCTCGCTCTCGGCCAACAAGGCAACTCGTACGGCAATTCTTACTCTCAAGTCAACACTGAAGACTACGAACATGGCCTCATCACCCAACAACCCGAATCGCGTCGCGAAATGCGTGCCGCGGCTCTTCGTGCAGCTGTCGAAAGCGGCTCTCTTCCCGCTTCTGCCTTGGACGACGATGATAGCGACGACGACGATGACGGCAACGGCAAGAACCCACGTGACGATGAGCGCAACGCCACTCAATACAACTACTCGCTCTTCCACATCATCTTCTTCCTCAGCACTACGTGGGTCGCAACGTTATTGACTATGAACTTTGACGAGAAAAAGGTTGGTAATGATTTCATTCCTGTGGGCAGGACGTACTGGGCTAGCTGGGCGAAGATTATTAGTGCTTGGGTCTGCTATGCAATTTATATCTGGAGTCTGGTCGCGCCGCTTGTGTTGCCGGATAGGTTTGACTATTAGGTCAGTGCGAGGGATAGCGTAGCTTTGGAGCCTTTTTCATTACTAGTGCCAGGGGCTGTTTTCGTTTCAGACTTTGCATATGTATCAATAGTTTTAGGTCTTCTGGTGGTACATCGCCATTTCATATCAATGGTTCTGTAACCTGAATTCCCAACAAAAGTATCAAAACGCAGCATTTTCCCAAGTCATCTTCACAATCCCACAAATATCCTCCCTTCCAACTCCCCCACCCGCTCCGTAAGCTGATTCCTCTCCTCCAACGCCTTCGGCTCGTCCTCTCCGATCCGCTTCATCCGCAACGCCACAGCATTGAGATACCATTCTATCTCCTCCACCAACGCGTTTTGAGCCGCTCGGATCTCGTGCCTGGTTGAAGAGATCATGCGGTTGGCAGCGGCTTGTTCGTTTGGCACGTAGTGGGACGCGCAGCTAAGGTTTGAGGTGGTGCCGGAAAGAGGGCGTAAGGGGGGGAGAGGTTGGGGTAGAGGTTTGGTGCTTATGACACTGCCTATTTTGGGGGGATTAAGGAGGTGAATGAGGTGGGGTGGGTGGGGGGCAAAGTAGGGATGAGGGGGGGATGAGGGAGGGGTTTATGTTGGGCGAGAGGTAGATAAACGTGTGCATTATAGAATTGCTAGGGCAATTGGCAGGAGTGGAGTTGGTTTGATTGGGAGGGAAGAAGGTGCGGTAGGTAAAATTTGAGAGAGGTTTGGTGGCTGCGATGATGTTTATGTGACTGCCAATTTGGATGTCAGATACCACGAGGAAGCATCTGAAATGGATAAAACTTCAAGAAAACAATTTATTGAGACAAGCATATCCAAGAGAAATAGCGTTTAGGTTACTGATACAATTCGAGGAAAGAACTTTGAGACGATGAAGATACCACTATACACAGCACTGCTGCTCTACTCCTCTTCACTTTCCCCTTCAAGCCTTTAACGCAATCAGTCTCATATCCCACCACAGCTCACGCCCTATCAAAATTATCGGCCCCAGAGCCTTCGCCTGACTTCCTCAACGTCCCTTTTCATACTTTCAGGCCGACCCTCAGATATCTTGAGAACACTCTGGGCATTCACCAACTTCTGCTTTGCCTGGCCGCGCTCCCGATCGCTGGGGTAATGCAGGTTCTCCGCCTTGTTTACTGGCCTTGCCGATATAGGTTCCGGTTCGGAAAGTTATTCCGCGCGTTCTGCGTTGCATAACTTTCCACGGGCCAGTCAATATGAGGTGGTCGATGACTGCCGTCGTAGCTGTCTCCGAGTCCATCAAAGCCTTTCATAGGGTGCTTGTAGTGTGGGTAATGTAGGCTACGGTACAGTGATGCATCGTATGATGGGCCGCCATAATTGAATATTTGCCCATAGGTGCAAGACATATCGGGAGCTAAGGGTATATTGATTTACGTTGAGGGACGTATTACCTGATTTGAAGAAGGGAGAGTAGATGAATATGGACTTTAGAGTATGAATGCGACGAACGCTTTATGAGCAGCCATGATCAGCCAACTCCAGAGTAGAACGAGCGAGAGAGGATGAGACAAAGCAAACGAAAGATTGAAATGATACCATTGACGATGACAGCACACCATTAAACTAAAAGAAGGGAATATGACGAATGTTTCAGTTGATGTTTGTGCTTGGAGATGTGGTGGCCGTTTGTTTAAGCACTCTCTTTAGTTCTGACGATGCCATATCACTTTTGGACTAAAATGGCTCACGAGCTTCCTCAATCTTGACAAGTTTCCAGCCCCATAAGCTCTAGTCTCCAAACATCAAGAGCGTTTCAAACTCGCGACAGGCAGGTTTGTTGGCGCTGAGTTCAGTGACGACTGTGCGGGGGGTTTTAGCAACCTGGGACGCTAACCCCGCGTATCTCCGAAGCATAATATCTCAATATTAAGCGGTCTCTTCACGATTAGTAGATTGGTGGATGTTGAGGTTGAATAGAGTTATTTTTTACCCATTTGGGAAAATGCAAGCTTCTTCGTCAGCCGAGCCCGCGCCTCCTATCCCATTAATCCTTTCATACCGATATGGGAAGAGCAATGGGTATCTGGCTCAGATTTTTAACTCCAATTTCGTTCTTTTGCTGCTCGCACGCCTTATCTGCACTTTCGAGAAGACTGACGTCAAAATATGGCTATGTTTCGAGTAATAAGTACCTTCTCCCATATTAGCCATTTGTATATCAAACCCTCAATTCTGATTACATACCAGACATTGACGGCAGTAGGAGGCCGCCCTCCTCACCCTTACTTCGTCCATTTTAAAACCGGTACCAGCCGCCGGACAATGTCTCATCAAGATTAAGCACTTCGGCCTCAACCGCATGTATTTGACGCAGAGGGCTGGAAACTACCCCATCCCGCCACGGGCAGGCAGCATCCTCGGCGTCGAATCCTTCGGGATCATCGAAGAGCTCAACGGAAACGATTAAAAAGACGAGCCGTACAACGTCAGAGATGAGACATTCGGCTTGCATACAGAGTTACGGAACATGTTCACCAAATGCTTCGGACGTGTGTGAAATTTGATTGACGAGTCCCGACAAGATGTATATGCTTAATATATTGTCGGCTCAACAAAGATGCTCATACCGAAATTGCAGCAAATCTCATGGGAAGTCGCAGCGGATATTCCGGAAGCTTGAATCAGAGCCATTCAAGCCATGTATTTAGTCGCCAGTTTCACACCTGGCAAATATATTCTCTAGAACGCCGGCGCCCCATCATCTGTTTCCATCGCTAGTATCCAGCTAAGTAAAGCCCATAGCACAACCGCCGTCTACGTGACCGCTGAGTCAGCAGGAAAACATACTTATGCAAATCGCTCGGCGCGACTGAGGTTTGGAATTATCGGGGAGTTGATTGGGCGGCGAAAGTGGAGCGAGTCGATGGAAAGGGGCTGGACATTATAATCAATTGATTTGGCCGAGTTCTTTCTAGCGGAATCTTAACGGCCTGGCGTTGGATAGGAGGCTTGTTATACAAGGACTGCTTTCTGGGAATGGTGGTAGCGGGAGGATTGGATCCCAGCGCGTTTGTGAGGAGGATTAGGCTTGAAAGTAGTGGGCTGAGGAATCGGAGTGAAATATACCAAGGGAGGACGAGAGGTATGCTTGTGAAGGAAGTGTTGTCTGGATTATCGGACGTTGAAAGGTTTGGTTGAGAGTGTGTTTGATTGGAGGGAAGTTTCGGAGGCGCATGAACTTATGGAGAGGAATAGAAATGAAGGAAAATTAGGTTGTAAACTTCGTAGAGGGTACCAAACTTCTGCATGATATAAATCGAGAGATAAATTGGAAAACTAATGGTATTAGCACTGTCTAGTGCTTAAACAGACGTCATTCGCACGGAGAAGAAATGCGGAAGTTTGATCGTGGAGAACATGCAGATTTGACATTTGGAATTACACAGCCTACTCCTTCGGAGATGTCCTAAACTTTTTGTGATTTGCTTTCGTATCAGAGGTTTTGATCAGTCTGCTTGCATGCTGGTCCCAACCCTCGACAAAACAAGTCTAGATTACTGGAAGCAAGCCAATATCTTTTGACAAACGTCGTTGGTTCTTAAGCCAAGGACGACATGCAATACTTCCGCAACCCTTCCATAGTTCTCTGTCCATCTTCAGCAGCGTGTTTAATCCTGCGAAACGCGTCCAACATTTCTTGCTCAAATTTGCGCAGTTTTTCTCCCAGCTCCTTCCGTTTGGCCTCGGAATCCTTCAACTTCAGTTCTATTTCCCTCTGATTCCTTTCTACTTCTTTCAACTTTCGTGCAGTCTGTTCTTCTCTCAGCCCTCTTCGACCTGCACTCGCTTTGGCTTCCTTGAGTTCATTCTGAAGTTGTGTGATAGCGCGATCCTTATCTACAGGTAGGTTTCCATGAACGATAGGCTGTACGGGAGGAGCAGGGTGTCAGCAAGTGTTCTTTTCAGGGTTTCTGAATGGCTCCGAGGGATTTCTTGGTGTTACCCTTCGAGAAATTGTGACATGATCCTGAGTAGTGTGTCTGTGAGATTCTCCGAGGGTTTGCCTCGGAGGAGTTGAGAAAACATGCCCCAGAGGATTCATTGCTTTGGAAGGGATAGAAAATGGTGACTTGTTAGACTGCTCTCAGATCGAGAGATAAAGAGAGTGGAGCGAGAACACTACAGAAATACCATACCATCATAGGCATTTGGGCAACAATAAAATAGTGTTTAGGAACGGTGCAAGGAGAAAATCAAACATGGGGGTTTCAATAGACAAACACACATTCAGTCCTACTTGACATTATGCCAAATGTGTTGTCCAAGGTCCAGCTTATTATTCGATACGACGCTGAAGTTTGCGGTGGCAGTTCAGGAGTTTGGCCTACGTATCGGCATTTCCAATTCTATGAAATCCTAGGCAAGTCTAGAGATGTAACCCAGGAATTGGCTTCGGGAGTCTTGTTACTGTTTCGGATACGAAAAGAAACAAGGATTGAAGCAAACTTCTCGAAATGAAACGTGTCAAGAAAAGGACGGCGTTGGGAAGATTGTGATAAAACGGCCGGTTTGCTATACATCCCTTCGCTGCAATCACTGTCACCGCTGCTTTTGAAAGCCTGATCGTGTAGCGCCTGTCTGGTAGGCACCCTGTTGGTAGTTGTGGAGTGCTTGCTTGATGAAAGGGCCTTCGAATGGCAAGTTTAGCTGGCTAAAATGTCTTCAGCAACTGTCTAGTTCATGCTGGGCCGGACGATAACCACGCAGAGGATTCCGGATGTCACCTACCTCAGTTGACTCTCACATAAGCCCAATAATACATGCCCAAGACACATCAATCCTCGAAAACCACACAGAAATAACCTACCGCCGAGCTAGGCTAAGATTGAACCAATCCATTGGCCATATATCCCCGGTGACGCTGATCAGCCTTTGTTTATCGTTCCTCTCACTTCCTTCATCCTATCAACCTCCTCCGTCACCTACAAGCCTCTTGACCCTCTCCAGCAACACGGCACTCTCACGCCCTAGCTTCCTCTGCCCATTTTTCCCGCCGACGCGCGCTTTTACCATTGCTTTTCGAAACCGTTCTCTCTCCGCGATTTTCTTCGCCCGCTCTTTCTGTGACTCATCCCACGCTCTTCGTTTCGCTTCAACTTCAGCCTTTTGCTGCGCTGCTAATTCTGCTTCGCGGCTGAAAGGCTGAGGACGTGGCCGCTTCTTTCGCTTGTGTGATTCAGTTTGCTCTGAGAGTTGCTCCGGCTCAGGGGATGTCTTATCGAGTAGTATCTGTCGGTCTGGGTGAAGTTCAAGGGTCGGCTCTGCGGTAGGTTCCGTGGTGTCGTTCTTGGATTGGGGTTCCTCATCCTCAGCATGGTAGACATTTCGCTGTTTCTTTTCTGGGTCTTCTCGCGCCTTTATCTTTGCATATTCCTTCTTTAACTTTGCTTTGTGGATGAGATCCCTCTTGATTTTTATCACTGCATGTTTCGTTAGCAGGAAAGTAATTTATTACACAAGCTTCTGCATTTGTGCAAGTGGTGATCAAGGCGCAAAAAAGCTGGCGAGAAAGGCGTCGCACCTTTTCGTCTGTGGATGCCATCTGGCAAATTCGCAGGTCCGACGGAGAATCCCTTTTGATATTTCTTTGAAGACTTGACCTCCTCACCATCCCGGGGTCGCTTTGGGGCCATTGTGGTTAACTTGCGAGATTTGCTGTCGATGGTGGTGGTTGGTGAAATTTTCTTTGAGGGGAAGCTTGATCGGCCCGCGAGCAGCACAGACTCGGTGGCCACCTTGACTCCGCACCGCGGAGTCACATCATGGCCAGACGCTGCCACTGCGTATGGCCAGCGCATGTTGGCGGATATATTATGCCAGACCTGCACAATTATGCGAATCGGGCATCGCAGCGGGCACGCAATAGAGATGCGCATTTATCGTATCGTGTGACCTGACAAGCCAGCAGATACAAAAAGCGCCGAGCTTGCAGCTATCTGCGGGATGAGTGGGAACCTTTGAGCTACGCTTAGCCTTTGTCCTTCATACTTCGTCATTAGGACCTTGACCTCCTGTGTCTGAAACAGATACTCCTGCCCGCCTGAAAACCGGTTCCTTACGTGTAAGTGGAGCCAGCACAGTTATGTATAATCAATACTCTTACTCATGCACATGTCGGTGCCCTACAGTGCTCCAACCGCCGGCTGATACAGCGCCTGTATCCTCACCCTAACTACCTCGCCACTATACCCTACGACATCCTCTACGCTTCCGGAGTTCGCCACTACTCCTAAAGACAGTATTCATGAGTCCTGACATGAGTTCCGGTCTCGACCATGCCCATATTTCATGATCCTTACGACCTCCCACCCCGAAAGTTGTCTCCCGAGCTTGATAATACCTACAATACACAGCTACGAAGGCCAGATATTCCCGAAGCGAGTTTTGCGGGCGGGCTGCCAGGAAACCTACACCTGGAAAATGCTAAGAGCACTCTGCCTCGTTCTGATGTGATTGCTGCTTCTGGAAACGCGGGGAGACCATCAACGTTGAGCAGAGTGGAGTTGATCGAGAGAATTAAGAGATCGAACAGCCCGTCATGGTCGCCACATCAGAACGTAAGTTGACTCTACCTTCCGTACACGACTGTGATGGTTTCATGTAAACAGGAGGAAATTCGCGGTTATCAAGGATTCGTCCTAACGAGATGACGTAGAATGGAGAACGGGTCGAGGGCATTCCAGAGACCCCTACACGAGCTCGAGAAAAGTCAACCACTCCGCTGTTGCCCGCAGCAGAATTCAGAGAATCCCGGACCTCTACCCCAGATCCATTGCTGCAGGATTATGCTTCTGCTGGGCCGCAAATCGAGCGACCAAAGTCGGCTTTACACTCTGGTGATTTTAGGCAAGAGAAGGACACTGCTAAATTTAATGATGGCTCGAATAACATACCGTTGGCTACTTCACCTGTGGCTCCATGGCATCATTCATTTCCCGCTGCCGCATTTGGCTCAGCCCGCCGTGAATCGCAGCTTTCGTTTAGAGAGGCAGTCAAGCATGACGGTCGGCCAGTCATAAGATCAAGAGCCACATCTCAATCGTTTTCGTCCTTGTTTGTCATGAGGCCACCGACAAGTCCATTGGTACAACAATCGAATAATACCGACCTAGACTTTTCTTCGAGGCCCGGATCGAGGCAGTCATCGAGGAGCCCAGAGAGGAACAATAGGCGACATACCTTTTCACCACAGTCGTTTCAAACTTTTAGATCTTCGCAGATGGAACGGTCTGCTTCTGGGACTCCCGCTGGTCGAAACGTTTCATCAGTTCGAAATACCAAGAGCTTCCCATACCAGGCTCACCAGCCACGACGTTCTTTGACATGTCTGAACCAAATACAGCCAAATTCTACACCTCAAACTCCGGTTTTAGGGCCGTGCAGACCCTCGATTTCTTCAGAGGCCTCCCCCTTACACCATGCACCGATGGTTGGATCTTACGAAGAATCAATTCTGCGTGGAAGAATGTCAACTACTCCGTCTCGGCCCTTGAACTTTGTCACCCAGATCGGGGTTTTGGGGAAAGGGCCATGTAAAGCCGGTTTGCGTTGCCCTCCTCACGTAACACTGCCGTTTCCAGCTGTCTTCTATAGTTATAATAGCGGAAATGGTCGTATCGCGGACAACTCTCCCAGCCCTTACGTCGGATTGATAGATCTCGAGAACTCTCTTCCTCCGCCCGACGAAAATGGTGAGGGTGCGCGGAAGAGACGCCGTCACACCGTCACGAACCCTGATCACTATGAGCTGGATTTTCGACCAAGTCCCAGAGACGATCCACCCGCTCCTAATTCCAAAACTGAACTTCGGAAAAAGGAAAAGATGAAGCGACGAACGACATGGCCCAAGGCACCCCCAGGAGGTAGCTACCGCATCCCACAACAAGGGCAGCTGCAGATCGTCATCAAGAACCCCAACAAGACAGCTGTTAAGCTTTTTCTGGTCCCCTATGACCTCTCCGACATGGAAGCAGGGCAGAAAACGTTTATCCGCCAGCGCAGCTACTCAGCTGGTCCCATAATCGACATGCCGCTCGCCTCACGCACGAACCTCGGGACGGACAGACCGGAGGCGGCGCTCAGTAGTTCCGATGACCCCAACAATCGCCCCGTCTTGCGCTATTTAATTCATTTGCATATTTGCTGTCCTTCAAAGGGACGGTACTTTCTGTATAAAGGCATCCGTGTCGTTTTCGCCAACCGCGTCCCCGATGGCAAAGAAAAATTGCGCAACGAGATTCAGCTCCCTGAACCCCGTTACAGCGCTTACAAGCCTTCCCGTGACTCTACCGCCCAGCACGCCACATCAGCCGCCGCTGCACAGCTGACGGCTGAAAAAGCCTTCAGGCGTCGGAGCGCCGGCTTCTCTCTCGCTCATCACGCTTACGATCGCGTAGATGGCATCGGAGCACAACCACCCTTGCCATCACCCGCGTACCAATTCACCGGTGGTGGCACCAGTATATCAACGGGATATGGTGGACTACCTACTCCCATGGGACCTATTCCTTTCAGCATCACCCGTCTCGCGGCTATCGACTCTAGGCCTGTGAGTAGGGATCCCATGGATCTCGACCCCCAGAGCCCATTCCGATCTCGTGAAAATACTATTACTAACTCGGACTCCATGGGAAGTCCGACGTCGCTCATGTCGGGGATTGCAAGTCCCGTCGAAGCGAGCTTCGAGACGTACGATAAACTCAGTAGAGGCGATGTTGGATACGGCGGGAACGCCTTTTGCGGAGTAGGTGGACCGGCCGCGCCTGGGGCAGGACTGTTGGCGAGGAGGTTGAAGGGGCTGGATGTGCAGAAGGATTGGGAGGAGAAATAAAAGGATTGAGTATCTTTCGCTAAGCATGTTGTTAGCCGCCATTCTGTTGTGGGTCTCATTCCTTCGCATTCTTCAGATACCAAGGCCGGTTATGAGATGGCGCAGGTATGTATGGGCTTTTTTAGTTCTCGATACGGTTGCGGCGTTTGTATAGACTGGAATCATGCGGCAATGCCTTTGGCGGATCATTTTTGTTTGGAGTACATTACTAGGTGCCTACCTCGCGGAGGATATTCAACACGGGATATTTCTTCGGTGTTTGGGATTAGTGGGTTTTGCTTGGAGGTGCGATGGCGCACTCTCCCTTGCTAGAGTCGGGTAGGGGTGCTAATTACTATCTTCATTCTGTAGTCATTTTACCGTTTGGTTAACACGGGAGATTGTGAGCTTGGCTGAAATATGACCGAGTGGAATCTGGCCAGGATAGGATACTGGACAGATGTCTTTTAAATCTAGCATTGCGAATGGCTGCAGTGTGAATGGTTTCAGTGGGATTAGTAGTGCATTCGTAGAGATATGGAGTCGGTGAGCGAAACGGCGCCAATCAACTCCGACCTTCCATCCAAGAAAGAGTCCTGTTCCGAAATAGAAATCTTTATCTCTATATTCCTCTATTCAATCTAAGAAAAGGCTTGTTATAGAACGAGTCTTCAGCAAAAGGATATTTTTTTTTATTTGATTTTCTACTCAGAAGCCAAAAAGTCCAACACCAACTACTGGCGCCTAGATTGGGAACCAAATCACGTGAGCCCCGTCCTGTGTGTGTCGTTTCATCACGGCGATTTACGTGCAGATAGTTTTTCTACAAATGAAATTGACGTGTGCCGCGTCGTTTCGACACATTTCACTCCACCGGTTTCGGTTACAGAGCAGCTCCTATTCGACGACTAGCGTACGCCAGCTTCGTAATTGAGCGTATCGGAACTTGGCTAGACCGACACCTAAGCCACCTTCCATGAAAAGGAGCCCGTTAACGGCATCAAATTGCAGGCTCCAGGCATCAGTTTCGATGAAATGGCAGCCATCAAACCGTTCATGTGATGGCGTTTTCGCAAACCAACTCTTGAATCTTTCTCAAACGCCAACTTCTCCGCCATGGGTGGCTTCTAATGTCGTAAAAGTAAATCGTCGCCATAGTCCGCCGCAGTCGGCGTTGAGAAGCCAAACATGGACAGCAAAAGCGCCAAGGAAACGTCAATGGAGAAAGATGAAGGCACAGATAAAAAAGAGAATGGAGAGGACAAGGATCACAAGGAGAAAGCAAACTTGAAAAACTTCTTCGTAAGTTGCACTGGTCCAAAAATCGCACCGGCTCCGACTAACCCTATTTTAAAGAGGGTCCTCTCTTATGGAACAACTCTGGATTGGGTTCTGATGGCCTTATCATTCTTTGCTTCAATTGGTGCTGGAATTGTGAGTATTCTGTGTTGGCCCAGATCAATACTAGTGCTAAACTACTTTAATATAGGCAATGCCACTGATGAACATTGTTTTTGGTACGTCTGCACACACTGCCCCTAAAAGACGTGCTCTAATCTTATTCAAGGAAAACTGGTTGGAAACTTTGCTAATTATTTCATACCTGGTACAAACGTTACTAAAGCCGAATTTCAAGCTTCCGTCAACAAAAATACGTAAGTAATGCTCTTCAGCTCATGAACATCATCGCTGTCAGTACATATACCACCACCTCGCTTTATTCATCTCACATATTAATATTTTAAGACCGCTAAAAGGAAATGCTAATAAATACTCATAGACTATATATCGTATACTTATTCATTGGCAAATTTGTGATGTCCTACATCTCAATGGTATGTGAAATCTTTGGGAGTTGTTCGTATCTCTGCTAACACAGGTGGAATGTAGTTCACTGTCAGAATCAGTGGCTTGCGAATATCTGCTGCTCTCCGCTTGGCATACCTTCGAGCACTGTTCATCCAGCCAGTCAGCATCATTGATACTATATCCCCAGGCAAGGTCTCTACTCGAATCACGACTTCATCTAATACCATTCAATTGGCTATCTCACAGCAGCTTGCGATGCTTGTGCAAGCAATTGCCTTCACCGGAGGCCTATATGTTGTCGCTTTTATCTATAGGTAAGTTTTCGGCTTGGCTATTTGTATTCGTACTGATTTTTTTTTTTTTTTTTTGTATTTTCAGCTGGCTCCTCACATTGGTAGCGAGTGCTTCGCTTCCATTCATCCTCCTTGCGTATGGCAGTATCATCCCGGTTTACATCAAAATCCATAAGAAAACCGAACATGCGCAGGAGCAAGCATCAGCCCTGGCCTTTGAGATCTTCTCGTCAATCCGCGTTGTTGTAGCTTTCGGAGCTGAGAAGAAGTTGTCTGAGCAACATTACGGCTGGCTACTGAAAGCTAAAAATTCGGAAATGAAGAATGGTCCGCTTATGGGGCTCATGATGTCTCCGTCGATGTTGGCGATGTATGGAACGTTCGGACTGACCTTTTGGTTCGGCATTCGCCAGTATTCGAGGGGCCATATACACAACATCAACACGATCGTCATGTACGTTCATCATATGTCTTCCATTTACCCAAACTTTTCCAGCTTTTATAGTTAGAAAATGAGCTAACTTTATCAGTGTTCTCTTCTCGGTGATGATGGCAGTGATGAGTATCGGCAGACTAACAACACCCATTCTTGCCATATCGAAAGCTTCATCAGCTGCAACCGAACTCTTCACGACGATTGATGCCGAAGTTCTGGATACTTCCGGTCTTAAGGATCCGGATGTTTCCCCAGATGCCGACATCACTATTGAAAATGCCTCTTTCTTTTATCCGAGCAGGCCTGACGTTCAGATTCTAGACGGTTTGAATTTGCATTTCCCAGCGGGAAAAGTCACGGCAATAGTAGGGCCGTCCGGTTCTGGCAAAAGTACAGTTGTTGCCCTGCTTGAGCGGTGGTACGAACTTTCAGGCCTATCATCGGAGGCTAGCCGTGAGAATGAAAAGAATCCGGCACAAGATGACATCCAGCCTCTTCAGGACCAAGGCTCTTCGGAAGAACAGAGCAGATCGAGTACCAAGGATGCAGAAAGCCAGGCTGTGTCCGATAAATGCATCGGTGCAGTAAAAATCGGTGGCTTGAGTCTTCGCCGCGTCGATCTGCAGTGGTGGCGATCCCAAATCGGACTTGTTCAGCAAGAACCCTTTCTCTTTAATGACACGATATACAACAACGTTGCTTATGGACTTTGTGGCACGCAATGGCAAGATGCAACCAAGGAAGAGAAAATGGCAATGGTCATAGATGCCTGCAAGGAAGCATATGCCCATGAATTTATCTCGGACCTTCCTCTTGTAAGTTTCCCTTCGTCTCCCCGTGTTCTTGATCTGCTCCGTTGCTACCACAATGAAAGGTGATGAGGCACTTCCGGGAACAAGAGCCTCGATAAGTCAGGAGATATCCTCTTTATCCTCTTGTTTAATTCAAATTCCATACCGTTTATACCTCTGTCAATAATCCTAACGCATATCAGGGCTACAACACTTTTGTCGGAGAGAGCGGTATCAAGATGTCAGGCGGTCAGCGTCAGCGAATTGCCATTGCTCGAAGCATCATCAAAAAACCACCCATCCTTATTCTTGACGAAGCCACAAGCGCAATTGATGTCCGTACCGAGCGAATTGTCCAGGAAGCTCTTGACCGGGTCTCAAAGAACAGAACCACTATCGTCATAGCTCATCGTCTTTCTACCATCAAGCGAGCAGACAAGATCATCGTTCTCAGGAAGGGCAAGCTTGTAGAAGAAGGCACCCACGAGCAACTCCTTGCAAACGAAGACGGTGTCTACTATGGATTGGTTAATGCACAAGAGCTGTCAATGTTTCACGAGGAAGAGATTGAAGAGGATATTGCGTTGCATCCAACAAAGACAGCGGGGACACTGCATTCGGAAAAAGCCCATGAAGGCCCTGGAGACCACATTCCCGGGTTTGAAGAGCCAGATTATCAGCAGCGGGGCATCATCCGAAGCTTTGGACGCCTCCTCTATGAGCAAAGGTCTAGGTGGTTCCCTTACAGCGTGACTATTCTTGGAGCAATGTGTGCAGGAGGTAACTTTAGAACTATCTCTTCGTTTCCAGTCTTCCACTGACGATAGATAGCTGTCTATCCTCTCCAGGCCTATATTTTTGCCAACATCATTCAAGTATTCACATACAGTGGGGCCCAGCTCGTCAGCAAGGGGGATTTTTGGTCAGGAATGTTTGGCGTTCAGGCTCTTGGGGTTGGAATCGCCTACTTCGTTCTCGGATGGGCTTCGTATACTATCTCCGTTGTAGGTGCGACGAAATTTCGAGTGCGTTCCACGCTCACTTCCCCTAGGCTGTATCCACCCACTACCGACAAGAATACATCGACAACATGCTGCGCAAGCGTATCCCATTCTTCGATTCCGAAGGCCACTCTGCAGGCTCTCTCACATCAAGGCTTAGCACCGACTCTACCCAGTTGCAGCAGCTTATGGGGACAGAAATGTCGATGGCATTGATTTCTGTTTTTAATTTGCTCGGCTCCATATCCATTTCGTTTGCGTATGGCTGGAAATTAGCCTTGGTGGGTTTGTTCTCCGCACTGCCTATCATTTTAGGCGCCGGATACCTACGAGTCAGTCAAGAGATGAAATTCGAGAAGATGAATGCTGCGGTTTTCGAAGACAGTTCTCAATTTGCGACAGAGGCTGTCGGCGCTTTCCGCACAGTCATGTCTTTGATCATGGAAGATACGATCGGCGATCGGTACTCGACACTACTGGAGGGTCACGTCTCTCAGGCCTTTGGTAGAGCGAAATGGTCTACCCTTGTCTTCGCTGGATCCGACAGCATTGAATTAGCGTGCATGGCTCTATGTTTCTGGTAACAAACTTAAACGCCCACCCTCCCTTTGAACGACCTAAAACTAAACGTGAATAGGTATGGAGGCACTCTGCTAGCATCTCGAGAATACAACATATTGCAGTATTTTGTCATATACGTGGCTGTGGTTCAGGTTTGTGAACTTTCATGAGTTTCACTGTTTCATCAGCTGACAGTTGTACAGGGCAGTCAAGCTGCGGGGATGTGGTTTTCCTTTGCTCCAAGTAAGTACATTGGTAGTCTAAGGGTTAAGTAGATCATCGCTAATTCAAACAGACATGGCGGAAGCTACCGGCGCAGCTAATCGAATACTGAGTCTGCGGCCTTCAAAGGACGAGAAGGAAGTAGAGCCAGAAGAGTTCACCAAAACAGAAGATGCAATTGGCATAGAATTCAAGAACGTTTACTTCTCATATAAAAGCCGTGAAGTACCAGTCATCACAGGTTTAAATTTGAAGGTGTGTATTAGGACGTTGATTGGGAATATGTGTTGACTCTTTTCTCAGATCGAACCAGGTCAATTTGCTGCTCTTGTGGGTGCATCAGGTACGTTGATTCATGCACTAACGCTCCCCAGCTTATCCCGGACTGACGTATAATTGTGGTAAAGGTTGTGGGAAATCCACTATCATAAGTCTCTTGGAAAGGTATGTTTCCTTAGTCAAGGGCAGGCTTCATAGGCTCACTTTATGACAGGTTCTATGATCCCGACTCTGGAATCATTATTTGCGGCGATCAAAATATCTCCGCCGTGGACACCAAAGATTGGCGAAGTGCCATTAGTCTAGTGGCGCAAGAGCCTACACTCTATGAAGGCACTCTTCGCGAGAATATTGCGCTTTCAGTAGATGCCGCTAGCGCTACCGATGAAGCCATCAAACAAGCATGCATCAGCGCTCAAATCCACGAATTCATCATATCTCTCCCGGATGGCTACGCTACCGTTCTAGGTCCCAAGGGCATGTCCCTCAGTGGTGGGCAAAAGCAGCGAATAGCTCTCGCTCGTGCACTTCTCCGCAAGCCGAGGCTCTTGCTGCTAGACGAAGCCACATCTAGTCTTGATTCCGAATCCGAGAAGCAAGTCCAAGCAGCGATCGAGCGTGCTGCTGGAGATGGTGGAAGGACGGTCATTGCTGTCGCCCACGTGGGTTCTAGCCTCGATTTTATATCTGCGCCTGATGGAGACTGACACCTAGACAGCGTCTCGCAACTATTCAGAAGGCCGACATCATCTTTGTCCTTGGGAGCGGCAGGGTGCTTGAGCAGGGAGATCATCAAATTCTGCTAAGAAAGAAGGGCGTGTATTATCAAATGGTAAGCGCTGTCGCCTTATATGTGAGGACGCAAGCTAACGCTCGCTTCAGTGTCAAGCACAAGCTTTGGACAGGTAGCATGGCGCACGTGTAATTTGATTCCAAATTTGGTGGATCAGTATCAGCTCATTTTATCGGCCAATTTTCGTCGAGATGTTCATTTCATCTCCCTTCCCTGTACAGTACAGTTTTATACCATATTTTCCTCTCGGTACAATTCCAATCATCTCACTCCGAATAGAATGATCATACTCTCATTCCGTACTTTTAATTAGTTAATCATTCCTTAACTAATTAAATACTTCATCCATGCTTAAATTAGAGCTTCAAAGGAAACCTGCCTGCACTGAGGCGCCGCTACGGGAGGTACTAATACATTCCGATACCCTCTCCCCCAGACAACTCGAAATGAAACTTGAAAGCTTCCAACTTTCTGCCATGGTCTTGTTGTACATTACTGGAATTTCCCAAAGCTCCTGGACTCCAAGACAACAAATTTGCGTTTAATTATTCTTTCTTGATCTGAGGAGATATATTGCTGATTAGATGATCTACTATGCCTAAAATCCGGTAGATTTCGTCCCAAATTTGCTCCTCGACCTTCTGCTGCTTCTCATAGCAACGGATGCCATCATGACCCCTGGAGATTCTACCCCACCTCTAAATTCAAGGTGAAGGTGTGCTAGCAACCCCAAATTGCTAAAGCTATCTGTTCTAATCCGCGCCAAGTCTTAGCTATGGATATACATATGAAACCGAGTTCTGGGGTTCCTATTTGCGATGATGCTTGATTGGCCTCGAGTCCATATCTCGCTTTATATTCGAACAATTCATAAGACATAAATTTCATCCCACATCCATCACAGCAATAGGGTTCCCGCTCAATATCTTCCACATGCGAGCGAAGGTGCGCGCGGATTGTGTCGAGGCCGTCGAGGTTTCGACAGCAGATGAAGTATCAAACTTCATGGTTGTCAGGCTTTGAGTAAGTTGCGCGTTACAAGGCATTTGAGTCAATAAACTCGCTGTCGAAGCAGTGGAAAGATTGAGCTTGGTTTTGGATTACCTTGGCATGGAGGCTACCCGCGGTGGTAGAGAATCCTTTGGTATCGCTGTGCGTAGCAGCGGATATAATTGACTGAATAAAATCATCTGCTTCCTTGTGAAGTGATACGGCTTGCATGGATTGGTCGTTACTAGGAATATAATATTTTGGAGTGGTTATTTCGGATGCCCGAAGTTCATATTTCAATGCAACCGATTCGGAGCCGTAAACATGGGGAGAACGAGGATCTGGTGCCTGACGAGTTTGATAGTAATTCCCGTTTGTGAAAGCTTTGTAGGTGCCTTCTTTTTCTGCGGGGTCCTCGTTTCTCGTATCACATTTAACTAAATTGCTTCTTAATAGTATTATGCGGATTGAGAACTTAGCAGTTGGCCGTTGCTGGGGAGCAGTATATTAGAGGAAAACAGCGTAGATGGAAAATGGTGTTATTTGTTACAGATGGGTTCTTTCATGATTCAAAAGGGGTTTAAGCTCGAAGTTCAAGAGCTATGTATTATTATCTTTCTCTCAAGGACAGAAGCTTTCCTCACCTGCACATTTCAACATATGCATCTCAATTAAGAACCCTTAAGAATTGAGTCCCGCTCTCTTCAACATTATCCCAAGCGTGATTCAGAAATCCTGATTCCGTGATGGCATTTATGGGACAGTTACTGCTGCCCTGTCTGTTCCAGCATATTTTGCTGCCGCACTAAATGCCTTCTCTCAATCTTCCAACGCAAATTTGTCGACTTTCTGCCCTCCCAGCTTCAGCAAACCAATCTCAACCATCTTAATGAGATCTTGGATATTCTGTCGAGAGTACATCCGCTTCCCCTTGAGCTGCAAGTCCCTTTGCACAACTACATTGAGCGGAATGGTAAGATCCCCATTAAGACCCCAGTCGTGGCTTGCTGCGAGCCTCTTGAGGTATTTCGGGATTATGGCCCATGGTGATGACTCGGGCTCCCATTGCAAGAGCTACTTTTCCTGCTGGCCTGCCAAATGTACCGGTTGCGGGAGCTATGATGATAGTGTCCCCGGGCTTGAGATCAAAGTCAGTAAGCCTGCCATAGGGGACCATAAGTCTGAAAGAGGCTAGTTTCGAATGCCCTTCATTGATCCATACAATTGATCCTGAAGATCTTATCAAGCTAAGTGCCTGAATCGAAGAGCCGCTGTCCCAACCTGAGCTAGACTTTGATCTTCCGACGTGGGCCTTGCCAGATAGAGGAAGGGAGACCTCAAAGAACCTACCGAGACAAATCCTGCAAATCCTCCACTTTGTAGCCAAACTTTCTCCTCCAAGAAGAGACTCATTCAACGGGTAACACTTCTAGAGCGGTATCTTAGCGTATTCAGCATATGACGCATCCTTCCACTGCCCACGCATCAGTTTCTTGCTTCTCTTCGTGTGGCTCTCATGGATACTAAGTAAGAAAGCAGCGTTCGGGTCATCTCGTCCTCTCACAAAGCAATCGATAAACACAAGCTGCCCAGGTTTGAGGAGGACAGCGTCCGGTCCAATAGCTGCAACTCTTCCTAGGCCGCTTGTCCCGATCACGAGTGGCATGGGAAAGGGGTAGTTGCGAGTGCCATTGTACATGTCTTTAGAATAACTTATGATGTTTGCTGCTTCACCACGAACTATCGCGCTGCCGCAACCTGGCTGAGGGGTTAGAATAGTCTTGACTTCTGGGGGTTGACTTGTGGAGGTCAGGACCAGGGCGCGATGCGTCATTGGGAGTCCTTGGTGAGAAGTCATTTTTACCGCGGAAGATTTACTACTTTGAAGGTCTAAAAGCCTCACCTAGAACTCGAAATCTCACTCTAATATATGACATTCAATCATCCTAATATCTAACACCTGTTGTCATATCTCGACTTTTCGCTCGTTGTCTCCGAACAGGCCGAGCAGATCGGAGACGGTTGTGTTAAGTCCGAAGACGCAACAAGTCGGACCGGCCGCGTCCTCCGTACGCGTGTCGCTTTTAGCCGAAGAGCCCGTCATCAATTCGTCTCGCTTCGTCCTGAAGCGAATGGGGGCTTTTCTTCGAACGATTCGCGTACGTGCAGCTTCAAGTCCCGTTATGAAGAAGTCCTTGGCGACTGAGGGTTTAGGTTCGTAGTAGGTCCCCGGCTCAAGCCCTCTTCAACTGTTGCCCATCCAAACTCACCCAATATTGCCGATAAAGCAACCCTGCTCACCTTTCCGAACAAAAACAGGTTTCGTTGAGGTTAGGATTCAGGTTAGACAACCAGCTGTTGTTGTAGTGTAGTTGCATAGGTACATAAAAGTCTATTAACCAGATAGCAGAAAAGTACGTGGATCGCTTGCATGACTGCATCGATCGAGAGGGCAAGTTAACAAAACTTATTAAGAGCTTATAACTCTAAAGATTGTATATGTATAATATATCTTACACAAATCAAAGCCTCATAACTCGATTGAACGTAATCTATGTGTATTTCTAAGTGTTCCCATACAAGTTTGTATGAGGGAACTTGGGTAGTCATTATACTTAATTTGGTGTGCCACCTTTTGGGTGTCCTGCGTGACAATGTAACCGGCACCAAAATTACTGGGGAACGACGAGATATGCCGTTCCGAACGTTAAAGGCTTTCTAACAAAGGCAAAGGCAGACGCCACAATGTCAATGGCTCAGGCTCCCGAGGTCTCCAATTTCGATATGGAATCTTTGTCCCGACATATATATATTTGATTTTATTCCTCAAGCATTTATCGCCTTGGGTTTGCTTTCAAAACTGTATTGGTCTTCGCGTTCGCCTTATCATGACCACTTCGGACCGTAATTCTCCCACAGAAGCATCACCATTGCTTCCGAAGCCAGATCATCAACGCGAAGTGCCTTCTCATCCCATAGACCCCAGTGCCGGCCTCGTACCAGAAGGCGCAGATCCGTACGATGATGAGTGCGACAACGCGGAAGAGGATGGCGGGGACCTGGAGCGGCGAGTCGGTAATGATGGACATCTCAAACAGTATGAAGGTTTACCGGAAGTAAAAAAGAGGATGGTGTTCATTTTGCCGGCTATTGCAATTGGTGTAAGCATAGCCATATCTTGACTTTGAGTTTGATGGAACTGGACTGAGAGCCTTGCAGGTATTTCTAGCAGCCGCAGATCAAACTATAATTGTCTCTACCTATGGCATTATAGGCACTGATCTCAATGCCTTGAATAATACCTCTTGGATAGCTACAGCGTATGAGACTCGCCATTCTCCAATGCTAGGTCACTTGCTAACTTTGTCGCTAGATACTTCTTGACATTAACCTCCTTCCAACCACTCTACGGAAAGCTCTCGGATATATTTGGACGGAAATCATGCCTCTTATTTGCATATTTGGTATTTGGCCTAGGCTGCCTTTTCTGCGGATTAGCAAGGAACATGAATGAACTCATCGCAGCCCGCGCATTCGCAGGGATTGGAGGAGGGGGGATGACAACCGTTGTTTCCATACTACTCTCGGACGTCATCACACTGAGGGAGAGAGGGAAGTGGCAGGGTTATATAAACATCATATATGCGGCTGGAGCTGCAGCTGGCGCTCCCCTTGGAGGCATCTTTGCGGACCAGATTGGATGGCGGTGGACATTCACGGGCCAAGCTCCTTTGTGCCTGGTTGCTTTCATTGCGGTGGGCGTGGTATTGAAGCTGCCGAAGCAAGATCATAGCCACTGGAAAGAGAAGCTGCTCAAGATTGATTTCCTAGGAGCGTTGATCCTCATTGGAGCGGTTTTCGGCCTTCTCCTTGGTCTGGATCGAGGCAGCAATGTTGCTTGGGGTGACAATATCACCATAGCTGCATTGTGCACGTCTCTGCCTCTTTTCGTCGTATTCGTTCTGGTTGAGATGTATGTTGCTTCGCACCCTTTCGCACCTGGTCACATCATCTTCGACAGGTCGCTATTTGCTTGCTATCTCTGCAATTTCTTCTCATTTAGTGGCTGGCTCTCGGCTTTGTTTTATATTCCGCTCTTCTTTCAGGTCGTCGACGGGCTTTCGGCCACACAAGCTGGCCTACGCTTAATTCCTGGTATAATCGCTGGTGTCTCCGGTTCACTCTTTGCAGGCATTTATATGCAAAAGACGGGTAAATATTACTGGGTCACGATCATCAGCTACTCTAACCTAGTGGTTGGGCTCGTGGTCGTTTTGATATTCTCAGGCATTGTTGTCAATTCCACTTGGGGTATCGTCATTGGGATGATGATCTGTGGCTTTTCGAATGGCATCGGTGTAACAACTTCCCTCATTGGCCTCAGTAAGTCTTCATCCTCTCGTTGTAAGCGCGGTATAGTCCCCAAAGCTGTGTCGGGTAATCTAGGCCGCGAAACGGCAGCCCTAAGGTTTGGCGAAAACAAGAGTAGGTGACTGGCTGAAGGACTCCGAAGCCAATTTGGCACGACAAAATCTGCTTTGTCCTCACACCACCCGAAGCTCGTCCTTATTGCGACTGTATCCCAGTTCTAACATGATTCACAGTCGCAAACGCGGCCCACTCTGACCAAGCCGTTGCAACGGCCTGCTCCTACCTCTTCCGCTCCCTCGGCAGCGTCTTCGGTGTCTCAATCTGCGCTACCGTCGCCAACCAGGTTCTTCGCGATCGTCTCAAGAGCGAGCTTAGCAGTGACAAGGATGCCGCTGAGATTGCCGAGCGTGTCAGGCAGAGCTTGTCGTACATCAATAACTTGGAGCCACGTGTGGCGGATATTGTTAGGGATTGCTATGGAAAGAGTACACGGGCTGCGTTTGGAGTGAGCATTATGATCGTAACCGGAGCGGCATTTTTTGCGTGGTTTATTAGGGAGAAGAGGTTGGGCAAATAGGCATTTCAACGAGTGAAGAGCTAAGGTCCTAAACAATATCATTACCATTAGAATATGTTTCCAGGCGTTCATTTTCTTTCTTTCGTTGATTTTCTCTATAAACCCAATCGGATTAAAAATTAGGAGCATTTCCCGCGAAGCTTAATGTAGGGGAGGTCTCGATGACATTTCATTTTGCAAGAGGAAGATCATCGAACTCCTTTCTCAAAAACTGCCTCACTTTCTCCAGTCCCTCTTTAACAACATCCGTGTCATTAACGAAGCCAACCCGAACATATCCCTTAAACTCCTCGCCAAAACATTCGTCTCCAGGCACGAAGATAACGCCCGTCTTCTCCAACAGTTGCCTGCAAAACTCCACAGCGTCGACAGGAGCACCTTCCCTATGAAACTTGAGGAATGCAGTAGTTCCAGCCAGCGGCTTCACCCACTCACAAATATCGTCATGCTTGATAACAAATCGGTCCAAGAGCTCCAGATTCTTCTTCGCTAGCTGGATATTCCTCGCCAGCAAGCTATGCACCGTATTCTGATCCAACGCAAAAGCAGCAACGCGCTCGTCCAGCTGGCTGACGGAGATGGTCGTGTAGTGGCGCGCTTCGGCAATCTTCTCGATGATGTCACGGTCCCGTGATGCGACCCAGCCGACGCGGATGCCCGCGAGGGAGTAGGCTTTGGACATGGAGCCAGTGGCTGTGGCTTTTTTGTAGCCCATGGAGAGGATTGAGGGCGGGAATTCCGAGTCGATGGGGTTGATGGAGTGGAAGACTGGGCGGTAGACTTCGTCGCTTAGGATCATAATGTCGTAGGAGGAGGCTAGGTCGATTATATTTTGGAGTAGAGATTTTTTGAGAACGGCGCCGGTGGGGTTGTTTGGGTTGCTGGGACGTAGGGGTTAATACGGTTTTCCTGGGATGGGTAGAATATACTATAGAAATCCCACTTTATGATGATCAGTTTCGTGTTTGGCTTTATCAAGGCTTTGAGCTCCTCGATATCAGGTATCCAGCCCTTCTCCGGCCGAGCATGCCACAGTTCTACCTCCGCTCCCAGAGAAGCTGGCACATCGTAGAGCGCTTGATATGTCGGATAATGACAAATCACATGGTCTCCAGAGCCGACTAGGGAGTAGAAGAAAAGGTAGTTTGCAGCGATTGCTCCGTTGGTGGTGAGGATGTTTTCTGCTGGGAGTGGCGTGCTCGCTTTAGATGAATATAGTCGCGCGAGGTTCGAGCGAAGGTCTTGGGAGCCGCGGATGGCTCCATAGGTCAGTTTATTTGACATTTGGAGGATGTTTGCGGTCTTGTCTTCGGATATGTTTTGAAGTTCTTCTAGGGACATTGAAGCGCAGCATGTTTCGGCAATGTTGTATTTGGCTTCGGTCTCGTATTTGTCCATCCACTTACAGTAGTCAGAAACTACTCTATAGTAGACATTGTGACAAGATGAAATTGAATATAAAGAATTGGAGTATCAGATAGACGTATCGAAACTTAAATAATACAAAAATGAACTTACTAGCTCCACAGAAAAGGGCTCTATCTTCACCATTTTGATCAGATCTATATAAGATTTATTGAGAGAAGTGTTTAAGGGAGAGGAAATCTTGACAGATTTCGGGCTGGAGGGAAGAAAAGAATACCGGATATGTCAAAGTCGTAGGGCGTGGTTTTGCCCTGGGGGCTCAGCCACACTTTTGAAGATGTGGAGGTACAGATCACTGCCACACCATCACCTGATCTGGAATTAGTGTGCGAGTTTCGCTGCAAGGATATCATTACCAGCTGCCTTTAGTGGCTTAATACGAGAGTACCTCTTCGACTTAAACTGCACACTACCCGACGTAGGATCCAGCCTTGGCTCGGTGGAGTTTCTCGCCGGTGGACCGTCGCAAGCCTCCCCGCAGCTTGAACAACCACCCATAGCTACCACGAGGCGTTGCCTGTTCACGACATTTCCTTCTTCCATAGAAGTCATCCGCCTTACCACAACACTCACTTCAACAAGTATTTTCTACCATCGCTTCACCTCGTCGAAGTAGCGACGCTTTTTCTCAACCTCTGAGGTTCCACGCTCCTACCGCTAAGAGCTCTTATTTGAAGCTTCGTCGCCTGGCGGAGCGACGACATGCGCCAAACACGATGGGGTGCCTCTCTGCTGGTCTCTCTGGCTCTGCTATGGCCCTCTGGAGCTCAGAAGACCCATCGCAATTATTCGAGTGTCGAAATACTAGACTCACCCTTCTCCCTGTACGATGACCGGCCCGATGGATGCCCTCCATGCTTCAACTGCAACCTCGAAGACTTCGCCTGCCATCAGTTTGCTCCCTGTAGCAAGGCTAATGGCAAGTGTAACTGTCCACCGGGATTTGGAGGGGAAGACTGCTCGGACCCTGTGTGCGGTGCGCTGTCCGATGGCAGAGATCGAATGCCCAGGCAGGAAAGATACTGCGATTGTAAAGAAGGCTGGGAGGGCATCAACTGTAATGTGTGCAAAACAAATAAGGCATGCAACGCTCTGATGCCTGAAGGAGAGGGTGGGGTGTGCTACAGAGAAGGGCTGCTGGTCAATGAAAACTATCAGATGTGCGACATCACGAATCGCAAGATATTAGACACGCTCAAGGATCAGAAACCGCAAGCTACATTCTCTTGCAAAAAGGATACCGAAGAATGCAACTTCCAGTGTAAGAGATTCTAAACGTTTGCGCGCCCCATTCTCGGCTGACAACAATAGTCTGGGTCGACCAAAAGGAATCATTCTACTGCGCCTTAGATACCTGTGTGTGGAGCGCCTCCGCTACATCAAACCGTAATACCACCCAGTATAAATGCGAAAATGTCAAATGTAAATGCATACCGGGGCGGATGCTTTGTGGAGAGGAGGGCTCCATCGATATAGGCGAATTCCTGCAGGAATCGATCAAAGGGCCCGCCGAATTCTCATCGATACACACCGACGGAGGAAGCAAGGAAGATGGTAGCATCTTCTCGGAACCAGCCATGAACGACCTTATCTCCAGTGTTTTTGGTGATAGCAGCATCACGCTCGATTGCCATTCTGGAGAATGTCTGTATCATACCGAAGTGCCAGGATATGAAAGGCCAATCAAGAAGATTAACACGCCATTAATTGCCGGAGTGATCGCGGGTTGTGCTCTCTTCGTGGTCGCTTGTGTCCTTGTTATCTGGTACCTTGTCAGAAGAGCTGAACGACGAAAGTGGGGCGCTATTCATCTTTCTGACGATGAAGAGGATGAAAATGCGAAGCTTCTGGCGGACCACAAACCTGCGGCTCTTTACTTCGAGAATGTCTCATACCAGTTAAATGGTAAACAGATTCTAGCAGGTATCACCGGTGCAGTACATCCAGGAGAGCTATTGGCTATCATGGGAGCTTCAGGTGCTGGAAAAACAACCTTCCTCGACATTCTGGCTCGCAAGAATAAGCGCGGCATGACAAGTGGCGAATTCTATCTGAACGGAGAGAAAGTCATCGACGATGAGTTCAGGAGCGTAATTGGATTCGTCGATCAGGAAGACACCATGCTTCCAACTCTCACCGTCCACGAAACCATTCTCGACTCCGCCCTTTTACGCCTTCCTAAAGAAATGAGTCGCGCTTCAAAAGAACAAAAAGTTGAGGATGTCGAAAAGCAGCTTGGTATCTACCACATCCGTCATCAGGTTATTGGCTCCGAAGAGAGTGTTCGAGGCATATCAGGTGGAGAGAAGCGCAGGGTTGGGATTGCTTGTGAGCTCGTCACGAGCCCAAGCATCCTGTTTCTGGACGAGCCTACAAGCGGCCTGGATGCCTTTAATGCTTTCAACGTGGTTGAATGCTTGGTTAACCTGGTCAAGAACTACAACAGGACGGTCATCTTCACTATCCATCAACCGCGTTCGAACATTGTGGCCTTGTTTGACCAGCTGATACTTCTTGCAAAGGGCAGGACAGTCTATTCCGGTCCATTTACCAGCTGCCAGCCATACTTTGATAATATTGGATATCCTTGTCCTCCGGGTTTCAACATTGCGGACTATCTAGTCGACCTGACTATGCATGCTGGTACCGTACACCAACCTATCGATGAGGACAGCTCACTGTTCACTAGAGATGGACTTCGAACTAGCGCGAGTAGCGCTGTCGCCGTCAAGTCTATTCCTAGCATATCGAACGCAAGCATGGGGCCAGATACAACGGTTAGCCCCAGCAATTCAATCCTCCGCCCGAAGGGCAAGCGAAGAACTTCTATCAGGCAACAGCAGGAAAGAGAACTTTTTACCAGGAAGAAGAGTAATGCTCCAGACGGTACGCCGGCCTCCCCTAAGACCGACGATGAAGCATCACTGCTTGATCATCGGGAGAGTAATGCGCAATGGCTAAAATTGTCGCGTCAACAAGGTGCACCTCCCCCTCAGATTCTCGATGATCCTGATGAGCTTCCCCCGCCAGCAAATGGTGGTACCGGCACCAATCTCGACACTCTTGTCGCTGCCTATGCTACGTCAGACGTAGCTGGATCGCTCCACGAAGACATTAGCAGCGCCATTGCAAATGCAAATGAGGCCAACGGAATTCCAAATGGCGAACAAGCCAACGGAACAATAGCGTCTGGCAAAGTCAAGGGATTCCGTAAAGTTGGCTGGGGCGGGCAGTTTGTTATTCTATCGATAAGAACTTGGCGTAACCTATACAGGAACCCGATGTTGATGTTGACGCACTATGCGATCGCAATCGTGCTCGCCGTTTTCCTTGGATTCCTCTTCTATGGTCTCACGGACGACATCAAAGGCTTCCAGAACCGGCTTGGTCTTTTTTTCTTCGTTCTGGCCCTTTTCGGCTTCAGCACCCTGACCATCCTGACGGTGTTCGCTCCTGAGCGACTCTTGTTTACCCGAGAACGAGCAAAGGGCTATTACTCTCCCATCTCATACTTTGCGGCCAAGGTTATATTCGACATAGTGCCGTTGCGACTAATTCCGCCTATCATTCTAGGAGCAATTGTGTACCCGATGACCGGGCTCATTCCAGCATGGCCAGAGTTCTTGAAATTCATCCTATTCCTGGTTTTGTTCAACCTCGCCGCTGCATCTATATTCTTGTTCCTCGGCATCGTGTTTAAAAACAACGGAATTGCGAATTTAATCGGCATATTGGTCATGCTTTTCAGCCTACTCTTCTCGGGGTTCTTCCTCAACCAAGAGAGTATTCCTGTGGTGGCGAAATGGCTTCAATCAGTAAGCTTTTCATTTTTGCTGGTAAATTCGCGTATCAAAATCATCCTCTATCTGCCCTAATTGCTTCTACACTCCAACTTTAATACTGATCACTAACGTCCATGTGTTGTAGCTCTCCATATTCCATTACGCCTTTGAAGGCCTGATTGTCAACGAAGTCAGATATCTCAGCCTTGTTGACCACAAATACGGCCTTGACATCGAAGTACCAGGCTCCGCCATCCTAAGCTCCTTTGGTTTCAACACTATGGCTTTATGGCAAGACTGCATAGGTCTCGCCATCTTCGGCGGAATTTTTGTAGTCCTTGCGTATGCAGCCATGCACGTGCTTCTGCTGGAGAGAAGATAGATCAACGAGGTAAACTTTTTATAGATTTTGGATGAAGCAGGGATTGTGGATAGCCACTTTAACGGATGATACGTCATTCGCTTCCTTATGTTCCATTTTCTTTCCTTTCTTTTCTCTGTTCACTGTGGTTTTCCTCCAAGCTTTCCGACAAATTTTGGTGCAGCAAAATTTATGCATATTTTGGGCGCCTTTCTTTTTGTTTCATATCAATATAGCTAAGGTTACTTTGTATTGGCTTTAGCGCATAAAGGCCGTGGTTTGTCTCAGAGGCGGTAGTGGTGAAGATGCTGCTGGCTTGTAATTTGGATTAAATGTGAGACTTGCTGACATTTGCTATGAATGCATTTCACAATAAATCACGCGCAGCTGAGAATTAGTAAGACGGTGACTAGGTACGTATGTTAGTTAGGTACGTTTATTAAACATTATATTCTACCCATTTTCGATCTACGCCCAGTCTAGTATTACATTTTAGCGTTTATCTCGGGACTTGAAGCTTGAAGTCCTCTACTGCCTATCTGTGCCTTGATGAATGGCATGCGCCCTCTATGCCTTCTATGCCTTCAATGACTTCAGTATCTTAGACGACCTAACTTACTACCATGATTTCAAACATCAGCTCAACATTACCCCGATTCCAACCTCATTCACTCAAATCGCAAACAACCGTGATAGAATAGTTTGCCTGACCGAACCGAAATCGACCTTTCTTCGCCGGCATAATGCGGGGGCTTCGGGTCCGGTCCGGTGGAAAATGTCGACCCCTCTTCTCCGAACGGGATATATAAATCGTGTTGCCGTTGAGCCTGGGGAGCTGTTCCGCGAACGAGTAAAGAAGAGAGAAGGAGAGAAGGGAAGGGACACGGGTCAAACTTGCCGAATCCAATACCATTATGGATTCTATTAAGACCCCCCCGGAAGGAACAACCCTAAATGAACGAAATGGCGCTCACAGCAATCCCGACCAGAGCCATAAAAGCAATA
>KV745027.1:30689-54567 GCA_001692735.1 Lepidopterella palustris CBS 459.81 | reverse complement strand
TAAATATAAGCTATTATATATAATATATATAATATATTAAAATTTTAAAGTTATTAGTTTAGTAGTTTTTAAGATTTAGTATTTTAGTATAGTTTTAGCCTTTAATAGCCCCTAATTTTTAATACCTTAATAACTATTTATTATATAACTTTAAAATTTTAATATATTATATATATTATATATAATAGCTTATAATTTAATTTTTAATAATACTTTATTAAGTATTTATTAAGATATTTAGGGTTGAAAAATTGATTTTTTGGTGTGCTTTTACGTAGGGCGCTCGCTTAGGTAGGGCGCTTGCTTGTAAAGTACGTTATTAGTATTTAATTAACACTTTTTTATAAGCCTTTAACCTTTACTTATAGTACTTTAGTAATAGTTATAATTTAGGGGGCTATTAGCTAGAATTATAAGTTACTATTAATCTTTATAGAGAAGCTTTCTAGCCGTAAAGGTATTTACTCTAAGGTATACCTTTAGTAAGTTTTATAGCCTATTGTTTTCCCCTTATTTAATAAGCTAGGGCCGGAGTATATCTTTATAAAAGACGGGGCAAAGGTGTATACTAGTAGTACTTAGTTACCTAGACTAGAATATAGAGTTTATAGATTTAATTGGCCTTCTTCTTTCCTAAATCTAAACCTAATAGAGAAGATCTAGTGCTGGATAAAAGAAGAGCTAAATAAATTGCCATTTATTCCAAAAAAATAGGGAGAATATATATAGGAAGTTATAAAAGCTTTAGGACTAGGTAAATTTATACGACTTTCGGCCTATACAGAGCAATTAACTTGCAAGATTGAAGATATAATTATAGTAGGTGGGTTAGCTACTATTCATTAATATATACTTTTAATATAGAGTCAAAATAATTACAACTGTAGTTGTCGTGATTTGTATAAGTTAGGGGGTAATTTTTTTGGTTCTCGCTTAGGTCGTCCGCGTGTGGTGGCCCCAACTCTTACATATTTATCGAGAAGTGTTGGACTCTTTGGAGGGAAGGAATTGAAGTTCGATGAGTGTCTTGTCTTTCTATCTAAGAGGTGGAACCTCCTTATATACACGATAATTGCTCGCTAGGACTGCTGCTGTTTATGCGTCTGCCTGTAGTAGCACAGCCTCCGTCAGGCAACAGTGAGGTTGCCTATATCCTATCAACGCTAAGGGCAGGCAGCAGAGGATTCAGTAAGGTTAGTTCAACAAGAAGCAAGCCGTCTGTTGTTTTTCCGCTTGGTGTTCTATTCCATCTACCGACGACGACACCAATAACGTGTTGTCTTACTATCTGACAGAGATAAAATTGGTCGTAATTAATGGAGAGCTGGCTGTATAGTCGATATGCTTTGCCATGTACAATAAAATGGTTTCTTTCGTCTAATGCTGTAGTTTGACATGGGGTAGCTATAGTGTAACCGCTAGCCTTGGAAAGATCTCGATACTGGATGCTGCTTGTAGTCACTCATTGCAACCCTCCGAGGGCGCTATTAGTTCTCCAGTATCCGACCTTGTAACAACTATCATTGCGCCGCTGGTGCCTGCTGTCGAACTGCGTGTTCGTAATTTCATAGGTTCAAACGTCTTCCTTTTTTGGTTTCTATTAGAGGAGAATCTATATACACTTAAGAATATGGGAAAGAACCTAAAGGAAGCTCCTAGTCAGTTCAACCCTTAGCAACTGTGAATTTGTGCGAGTTCGAAACCTGCTCTTTCATCGCTTTCTTCCTTTGCCACGCCTCAGGCAGCACAGTATTAATCGCATATTCTCCATCTCAAAAATTCCGCGCACAAAACTGTCACTAGCGTCTCAAGGTATTCCGGCGTCTATATGAGATTGTACGAGCTAGAAAATTGTGCAGTAGCAGATCGAACCCCAGCATGGCTTCTCGCTTGGTAATTAACGCAAGTATGCAATGCTAGGTTCACGATAACGCACCAGAGCAGGCGGATTCCTCCAGTTTTCCCATAAGAGCCGATGACGGTGGGAGGGCGTTTAGCAAGTGTGCTGTCGTGAATTTGGCCGTAAAGGCCGTTTAAGCGGTCGAGTCCTGAGGATCTCCAGCTTTAATGTTAAATATCTTCTTGAACTTTATTCCTCCCTAGCTTTCGATTTGGTCGACGCGCTCTTAGAATGTGTCTTTCTGGATATTGCTCGAAGCATCCATGTTGATAATAGCATCGACTTCCCGGCTTCAGTGCAGGAGAACGTAAGTCGGAAAGTCTTTATCCATTCCATTCTTAACAAGATGAATTCTTGAGGAGCTTTCTAACCTGCGAGGTCGAAGTCGACTGGGTTCAACCTGAGTGAAGTGGAGCATAAAGTTGTGTTTGTTGCAAGCATGGAGTGCTGATGCTGATGAAAGTCTCGTTGAACTGAGCTGATTGGTGGATTCCTCCTTTTTCATCACATCATAGCTTTGTAATTGTTTGACTTACAGCAAAAGGATATTCTCCACCCACTTTCCTACGGAGCGTTCAATGACTCTATAGTGCCCTGATTCCCCTACATTATCGAAACTATTGATGTATGGTTGTGGATTCAATTTCCGATTTCCACTAATTTTTGGGAGATAATCAGGACGCCAAAGGACCTATTGGCGCACTTGTGCATAAGCCAGCAGTAAAACTATTGCTCGAGCATGGAGCGGATGTCAATTTTCCAGGCGGCAAGCACGGATTTCCACTGCAAGCGGCTGCTTGCTCTCACCGCAACAGCAACAGACTTTAACAATAACACGTTGACCATGAAGCTGCCTTTGGACACGGGAGCCGATGTCAATGACCAGAGAGGTTTATACGGCTCTGCGTTGCAGGCAGCGGCGTACCACAATTTCCATCACGTCAAGATGTTGATTGAGCATGGTGCAGGTGTCAATCAAAAGGTGGCCGGTTCAAAAGTCCACTACTAGTTGCAAAAGGCAAAGGGGCTTTGTCGTGTGGTGAAATTATTGCTCGAAAATATAGCGGCGGATACTGACGAAGACGTACCTGTTGAACTGACCTGATTAGCATTGTCAAGTCTTGATTAATATTGATTAGTAGTGGTTGAGTAGAAACTTTCTAGTGGGTTCTTTGCCACATTCTTTTATGTATATATATAACCTCTTCTGCTGTCAAAATAAAAGAGAAGTCATTCATTCAATTCCTTCCTTCCAAAGTGTCCGACAGTACCTTCCGATTTCGAAGAGGGGTCTCCAAAAAGACCCTTCTATTCCTATTCAACTGTGGCTGGCTTAGATACGCCTGAATCTATGGACCTACCGCCCGAAATCATTTTTAGTACATAACAGGACCAGAAGATTGTGCTCATATAGAAGTGGTTTTCTGTCCTTTGTATTCTCGGTCATACATAGCCCTCTACGCTCATCGTAGACCACCTCGTGACTCTGTTCCAAAAAAAAATTATCAAGCGAACACATTCCTCATCGGGCTTGGCATTTCTCTTTTCTCTCACAGAAAGGCTGTAGAATCTTAGTGTTTAGTAATTATTTTTGATTTTTAATTTTTCGAATATACTATATGCCAGGATTTCGATCTATATTATTAAGAGTCCATCTCGTTATTTATTCTAGACAACGAACACATTTATAAGAAACGCTTGAAAAGCTACAAAGTGTCTATTACGGGTCTTAGCATACGCATACAAAAAGTAGAATGTGTTGCAGATTGAAATATGAAGTAAAGTATTGGCCACAATTTAGAGTAGTTGTAAATTACACTTTAGCAATACCGACATCGCCTCAAAAACCAATCATGGCATAACAAGCTCGCCTGTCCGAATAACGCTCATTTAATGTAATTAACTCCAGCAACAATATAGTCCCGAACCTACGACAAACTCCATCTTTAACCCATTAACGAAAACAAGTTACCACACTGCCGCTTGCGATTACTAAAATCCCCGAAGCGCCACACACAACGCCGTACGTAGTCCAGTATTCTCCATGATCTATCCAATCCTCAAGAAACCGTCTTATCCCCCTTCTCCGGCTCCACATCATCCATCTCGTCATGTTTACTTGCCAAACTCGTCTCAGATCCCAAACCCGACTCAATATTTCTGTCCCGCCGTTTCGCATCACCCTCCCTCTCCAACCTCTGTTGATTCTTGCCCATGTTATATTCCTTCCAGCTACCCCAAACCTGCGCAGCGCTGAATATGCAGTGCAGAATCGGCGTTGCGATCATAAACGGTAGCGTCCACTGGCTCCATACGCTCCCAAAGAGATAGAATATCATCATGGTCTCGGTTATAGTACCCGCAATCGTGAGCGCCGCGGCGCAGAAGAAAGCGCGCTTAAGGAGGGTGTGGTTGTTTGGGTAGATGCGGTAGAGGATCATGGCTATATGAGGCCAGAATTCAGCGATAAGGTCGAAGAAGCCTGTTAGTAGTAGGTGTATGTATCAGCGAAGGTTTCAGGTGTTGCCACGGAGAGTGGTAGGAGGAGTAAGAGCAGGAGTAGGAGTAGGAGGAGGAGGAGGAGGAGCAGGAGCAGGAGCAGTAGGAGTAGGAGTAAGGGTGAGGATACATACCCCACCAGAGACATAACAAGAACTCGACTTTGGCCGACTTCTCTTGGTCGTAGAGCTGGGAGAGATAGATGGCAAACTCGCCAATGATGATGGTCCCGACGTGATGGAGGAACGAAACAAGCGAAACGGTGCGATAGCAGAGCTCAAAAGCGTACATTGTGACCATGATCTGGAAGAGTACAACGAAGACATCGCCAACCTTGATATGACAGCTGCCGCCGAAACAGGTATCGAAGTCGGAATTGCCGCATGTCACCCAGAATAATGGAGCCACGCCGATGCAGAACATTATGACTTTAGCAACCGCGGACATGTGATGATTGACAAAGCCGCGTCGGATTCGCTCATTATTTTTGCCTGGAAGTATCTTTTTCATGTCTGTGTATATGGTGCCGTAAAGCCAATGGAGGAGCCATTTTTCGAAGATGAATTGACGGAATATAGCGTAGACGGTTATGGTGACGGATAAAGTTAGGGCGGCTGCATTGGCATGATCCGACACCGGACCGCTCGGTAGATTTTTGAAGTGTTTGGCACTGCGTGAGATAAGGATGGTGGTGGAATTACTTGTTGCCATATTGCGACGTGGGGTTTTTGATGATTTTGGGACCTCTTGAGGCCAACGAGAATTAACAAGTGGATGTGGCAGAAATCAAGCTAGAGGCATCAGGGGCTTGTCTACCTGATGTTCAGTTCAGTGTTAGGTTTGTGGGGTGGAGAAGAGAATATATCAAGAATCCTGAGGACATGTGGATGGAGGGAATTTGTTGAGTACCAGTGTCGTACCTTGTGTGGCTCTAGAAAGAGAGAGGGAGGCCCCGAGGCCAGTGGTTGTGACAGAAGAGGAAATCTCGGTGAAGACGGTACCACTCGTTGTGGAAAACGAAGTCACGATGAGTGCGCCGTAGGATTCGGGATTGCAATATCGACGAGGGAGAGCGACTCGAGATACTGTGTGTGAAATTTAATGCCATTTAAACCTGTGTGCGAAAGAAACTAAGTTTGTAAGACGGTTACAATGCGTTGAGAAAGCCAGACCGACAAATTTTAGAGCTTATATCCAATCAAGAATGCAAATAAAAGCATGAAGCAGGCAAAAATCGGTATTAGTAAGATGACGAATATCATGATGATGAGGGAAACAGTGTTACATGTGCGAGCGTCATGGAGGTAGGTATATTCCGTTGGGATTCCATAATGGAACAATCTAAGCTCCTGTTAGAAAAGTCTAATCGGGGGAGATCTTACGCATACATATTGATACCTAGGTAGGATGTAAATAATAATGAAACTGGAGTGGATGCAATATCTCCAAGACTTCCCTGTTGATTCAAGGCTAGAAGAATACTAGGACAGAATCAAGGGTTGATCGAGAAATCAAGACCTTAAAACGGTTGACAGAGCAATTCAACACATACTCCATCCCAAAATCCAGCTCAACTCTTGTGCAGCCGAATCCCCTCACTTAGTGATTTAATTGGTTAGAGTCGTTGTCCGGTTTGGTTCGGTTTTCCAATAATTAAAGTCTTAACCGGCTTAAAGCTTTAATCGGTTAACTCTAATTTAATTGTAAAGCTTTTACGACAACCAAATCACTAATTATACCAGCATAAGGGCATACGCTATAACAAAGAGCTAAGCCTATTAAATTTATTAAAATTTACCATAACCCTAAAGGCGTATATTTAAGAATTATTCGATAATATAGTAATATTTAATTTAGTCTACTAAAACTTTATAAATAAGCGGATTAATTTATAGTTATTAATTTAAGGCTATTAATTAAGCTAATAGTTTAATCTACCCCTATTATATTACCCTTATTATTTAATACTATTAATTTCATTAATAGCTTTATTACTATAACCGGCTAATTAACGTATAAAGGTATTATATAGTAATTAATAATCAAGGGCCTCTTAATACTATACTAAGACTCGTAATAGTAAGTCCGAGTTTCTAATTAGGTTATTAACTACTCTACTAGCTATAAGCGCCGCTTAGGCAATATAGAGCTTTAATTCGCTATTTACTACTTAATTTAACTGCTCCGCGTATTCCTTAATTAATTACGCCATATTAAATGCTATAGTTAACCTAAATATATACCATTTTATCTGGTTAAACTGGTTGAACCGGTTATATAACCGGTTTGATGCTTTAACTCCATTTTTGAATTGGGTTTGGTCTAATTTCGGCAACCAACCTTTAACCAGTTACATCACTGCCCTCACTAAGATTCTCCAGGCCATAGCTCTGTGTCACTAATAGCATGGTACTACCGATACGATATAAGCCTCAATAACTCACAATACGCACATAACTCGTACAATCTTGTCAGTCCCCTATTCCATATTAACTTCTCCACAATATATCAGGCTCCCTTCGCCAACCTTTGCCCAAGCAGCCTCTGTCTATTGCAGGCCCCCGAACCAATCCTCAAGTAAAATCACCACCTCCTATACCTTCAACCCACTCGCGGGTAAGTACACAGCAGCACCTTGCGGCACGTTCGCGAGAAATATTGCCACCACGCTGTCCACATTCTCCACCTGCAACATCTTCACATTCATTCCCACCACATCCAGATTCAAGTTCCGATTCGGTGGGACAATTTGATGGAAATAATCACCATGCTCCCAAGGCAGATTCCATTTCTTCTCGAAGAATAGACGCACATGAGAAGCGCTGGTAACGGTACTAAAATCTCCCATCATGATCGCCGTGCTTGGCGTATTTCACCACGAAGTATGGAATAGCCTAATATCTGGGTCGGGCGATGCCGGCGTCGGCGAAGAGTACCGCTTGTGGTATTCCAGTGTGGGTTGGGGCGGAAAGACCACATGAACGATCGTTTTTTTTTTGTTGAGCTTGTTGAAAAGCTTAGAGTACGTGGCATCGAATTAGAGTTTTTTCTTTGAGGGTGACAAAGTAGATTTCGGGTTTCTTTGGCGAGAAGTAGAAACGGCGCATTCGAAGAAGCAAAAATGAAGCTTTGGAAAAAGTAAAAATTGAAACTTTTGAGATCGATCGCCTTCTGCCAGGAAAAGTCTTAAGTTGCATGTTGGGATTACGGTAGGGAGTTAGTGGGCTGCGACGGGCGAAGCTACCACCATTCGTACTGGAATTTAGAATGTGCGGGCAACGAAAGGTGGTGGTCGCTGGTTTCGCTCTGTATGCTGGAGATGGGAAGAGTTTAAAGCATACAGGCGCATAGTGTGAGAAATTCGCCTAGCTTTAACTAAGTACCCTCGGCGTATTCTACATCACACATTAAAGTACGCAAGCATATAAACCACTGTACTTTAACTTGGTCAAATGTGCCCGAAATTTCTCCCCCAATGCGCCTCTTATGTTCTGTGTTCTTACGTTGATTCGAGCTCCAAAGTTCACTGACGAATACGCGCCTAGCCATGTGCTTTCGCGTGAGGGGGGCTATTCACCGTAGCACGAAGCGGGCATCGCTTCTAAGAGGAACTAGGTACAGTAAATAAACATACAACATAGATCATGCGTCTTTTCAATTTAACCTTCTAAATGTTTCCACCAAAAACCCTATTACCCAGTCTAAAAGGTTACATCACACTGATGACCCTTCGGCGCAATATGAAAGAAATTCATAAACTTCTTACTCTCCACCGTTGTAGACTCGCAAAGGGTTATCCCCTCACAATCTCTAAACAATATCACTGCAGTATGCCGCAACTACATCCGCGCCAAGTGCGCGCCAATGCAAGATCGAGCGTCTCCTCTGAAGGGATGGAAGGCTGTTTTAGCGGCTTGAGGCGTTTCTTTTCTTAGGAGGCAGCGTATGGGGTCGAAGCTGTTGACGAGGGGAAGATTTTAGTGTTGGATTGATCGAGGACGAGAATGTGGCATGGTGAGGATGGCCCTAGGGGGCGTACTTACGTGAGCTGATCATACCAGATCTACGGATCCCGATGGAGCGTATACGCTTGCGAGCTAGCAGTAATCCCCTGCGAAATAAAATGCCCAGTCAACGTCGTGTTACCCCTCAAAGCAACGTTCGGCAACCTAATCGGCGCTGCCCCATACATTCTCAGCGCCTCCTCAATAACCCCATTGCACAACGGCGGGCCAATAAGCTCCGCAACTATAAACCCGTCCCTCAACCCCCCAGCATCATCCTCCAGCGCCCTCTGCAGCTCTGGTCGCTACAGGATTACCCATGTTAAATACGTCAGCGTCACTCCTGTCGCGTCGGTGCCGGCGATGATGACACTGATGGCTTCTATGCGGGCGTCTATGTCGTCTATGCCGCAGGATTCTTTCCCAGAATCCTCGATTACTTTTGCGAAGATGTTGACGTCACCGTGGCTGGAGCGGGCAAATTTGACGGCGCGGGAGGTTTCTTTTAGATGCTGTCGTTTGCGTTGATCAATTCTCGGACTGCGGCGATTGGCACGTAGAGGAGTACGCGAGACGGCAGTTCAGCGGTGATTCCGGCACTCATGATGAGTTTCTTTAAGACGCAGTTGAAGTCTTTTCTTGGGATTGATGCAGAAATTAATATCGTGCCCTTTAAAATATTGATCGGTATTGTGCACACTCACCTATCCAGTCTCAAGCATATCGGGTGAGCACTAAGATTTGAAGCCAGCAGTATCCACCAATTAAATACATCGCCCTCCTATGCAGCGCCTCACTCTTAATCCTCTTAACACAGAGATTCGCCTTCTCGTCGATAATTGGGCCCCACTACTCCATCAAATGTGTCCTGCTAAAGAGGCTGAGACTACAGCTTCCTTCGATGGTCATGCTCTTTCGGATCAATCATCGTGAATACGCCGGCTTGGGGAAGTTAGCTAGGTTCTGATACCATACGTTCTTCAGATGATAAGAACCGACCCGGTGGGTTTTCTTGAAGATGTTGATATCTGCAATTTCGACTTTAGTGAAAGATAGCCGGACGACGGCTCCATATTTCTCTGTGGAAATCGTCGATGTGGAAGATTAGGTTGTCGGTAATGACTGCCGTTTTCAGGCGCAGGTGGGTGAAGTGGGTATACCAAAGACCATGGCGATGATGCAGCGAAGAAGCGATGGCAGCAATAAGGGACAGTCTTATGTCAGAAATTTACAACCAGTTTGAGGATCGTGCTTACCGGTAGAAGGAAATACGCGGGAATCACACAGATGACAACCGCAACTGCAGTTGAAGTATTAATGTCCGTTAACTTCGCCATATATGAAAACTTCTAGACTCTGACACGGACTTCTTAATTCAGAAATGGGGCTACGTACCGAAAGACATATGTACATTGCACTTTTCTAAGCAGATAGCTGAGACAGACGGAGCAAATGGGGGTCCGAATGCCTTATAAATCAATCTTTAATTGGCATGTTAAGGATCAGTAGGACGGAGAAGTTTTCATTCTGATCCACGATAGAAAGCTGGAAGCTCTGTCAGCCAGTGGCAGTGTCTGGGAGAAGCGGAGGTCGGTTTGCGGTCAATGTAAGCAGGGCAGTTGTTGTAGCCAGTGAACCAGATGACGTAAGGCTCAACACCAGAGATGGGCAATGAGAATTCCACATCGCAGAACGGTGGCTTGAGCACCGGAATAGCTTCATAGAGCGGCGCTATGAGGGTAAGTAATCAATAAGACAAAGGTCTGAGGGGAAAGAATTAGATATACTAATACTCAATTGCTAAAGGTATGGGATGGGTAATACACTAGCTATATCGGAAGTCGCAGAGTAAGATTCACAAGCTAATCATATAATCAGAGCAAAACATGCTCAACCAGACACTGTATTCTCGATGTGGAGATTCGGATGTTGGGAAACGTTATTCAAAGTATGAAAACCTTCAGTCGAGCCATGGTTGGTGTCTACGAGATAGATTTGGGTGAGAGTATTGGGATCGAAGAATATTAGTGACATTATCTTAAAGTTCAGGGCTATCGCCGGCAAGCCTTATGACGAACGCTAGTTGTTGGACGTTGACTAGTGCTCTGACTAAATCACGCCGCAACCTCTTCTCGGGGGTCCAAAATGATGTTTGAAAAGAAAGACATAATTAATAATTGGTAAGTAATACCGCTTAAGTATTTGTAATCAAAATTCAGTGATGAAGTTGGGGACGGCAAAGTGGTAGACTTAATGGTAGAAAAAACTTGTGAAACGTATGCAGGAGACTGAATATCAATACACCCGGGAGTCGATTCTTCTTAAATGATTTGGACGAGGTTAGTAATACAGATCTATTCAAACCTACCCGCTCCTCTACACGAGTGACCAGCATTTGCTGGGCGACTTTCAGAATTGTCACCTTTTCGATATTGTTGATACAGTCGATTAGCGTAAGGAACTCGATTTCACGATCCTGCGCGAAATACAAGCCCACAACCTTGCAACTCTTCAGGTACGGCCCAGGATCCAATATTACGGATCCAAAGTCTCCATAACCACCGAAATCTCCCATGGCATTTGGATGTCTCCGCCGACAGCAGACCAAGCCATTACGTCCCCAGACGGACAATGAGGAACGTACCCCATTACGGTAGGGATCGCGTTACGAGTGCCAGTTGTCCATCCGGTTGACCTTCCTATCTTTGCAACGTGCATTGTTTTGGGGCTAGGTAAAATATATTCCTCAAAGGACCGTCCGTAAAAGCCTATCCGGAGGTCACCAGAGCCTTCTGGTGTGCTGGGAATAATATCCGACAGGTACCAGCTTGGGTCAATCTTGGCTAGGGACCAGAGCCAGCATGAACGGTCAAGACTAAGCGATTTAAATTCTGCAACTGGACTAATCGCTTTTGACATTCAATTGATTCCTTTTTGCAACATGCAATGGAGGCGCATGTTTCCTCATCCCAAGATGTCGGCAATTAGAATAGATCCTTTAGTCGATCTCCCGATCTATGAGGAACAATTCCAGCGTAATTTTATGATGCCAAATGAATCTTTTCAGGTCCGCAACTGTGAGATTAGGCGACATTATCGTCAGCTCGCTCTCTCAATCGAATTTGTCTTGCGGAGCTGAGGTTAATGCCATGGGTGGCTAAAGAGAAGTTCGTGTTATAAAATACGAAACGATTATGAAAGAAGAGTTCAACTCACCTTTTTATAGCCATAAGCAACGATAGAGTTGTTGTTGGACAATATGAAGTACCCCGAATTTCTTGCCATAATTGCCGAGACGCACCGCCATTCTGCCTGTTCCGAAACCTATGGGACTGTCAGGGCCAATGGAACACCCCATTTTCATTTCCGATGAGCAAGAATCCACGGACATGGAGTTGATTAGAAATAACCATCCACTAGCACGGCGTCGACTTCCATAATGAAACGAGGGCAGTCAAAAAACTCCACGTCAAGGTCATGTGGCGCACAGATAACTCGAAGCTGTGGCAGGATAGCTTCACATCGAGCGGCGAAGACCGCGCCGCAGGCCGATACGACCAGTGTTGTGTTGCATTGAATGGAATCATTTCAATTGTGGCCTCGAAGGTATATCGATACCCAATTCTAAACGAGGCCTAACCGATTCAGGGTTTCTACCACTGACTGTTCGATGGAGTCCCACGCTTGGATAGTTGCTGGATCCGTCAGGAAAATGCTAAAATACAGTCGGCTAGCCCGCTGCGACCCGAAATCTCAATGCCGAAAGGGAAGTCCAAATGTCTCAGAGTTTTGCGCAGTTGTAGAACAGCATTATACCAGCTGCCTTGGGGCTCACCGAATGTCGAGACGAAGAGTGTGCGTGTTTTATCGGGATCGCCGGGGGATGTAGGTTGTGGTCGGTCACTCACCATATGGATGAGACAGTCGAAAGTTGGCCTTGTTTGCCTTGAAGATACTAGGCTTCTCTGGCATGCATGTTTTGATCTCAGCATGTACAGTAGCAATTCGTCCCTCAGGTGAGTCGGGTAAAATTGCAAGTGGTTGCAGCATTGGCTGTCCTGTGCGATCCGCCAGTCTCTCGTCGATATATTTCTTGATCTCCTTATTGGAATCGTAATCTTCGATAAACAACATTATGAGAGCTGCCAACTCCGGTTGTCTTAAAAGCCGGTGCATGTCGTCACGAGGCGCAAAGATTCCTCGATTTTGTCCTTTCAGTGACACTAATGATGTTAGAAAACCTTGACAGCAACGTTAGCTTTCTCTGAATTGGGGGGCTTTGGAAAAGGTATTGCCTACAGCCAACGACGCCCAGGCGACCATCGCCACGACATAGTCGTAAAGCCTTCCGGCAATTTCCGACTCATGGTGTTGGTTTAAGCATTCTCAAGCTTTTCATGGTCTTGAATGGCGATGAGAATGAAGGACCCTCGGCCACAAAATCCCTAGAGACCACGCCCGCATTTTCCGCCTCCGCCACACACTGCCAAGTTTACGCCAAGTTTGCGCCGAGGCTACTCCCAGTCAATTCCGTCCTCTCATATCGATCATCCGTTCTGTCTCCGCATGCACAACAGACCACACAAGGCCAAACTTGTTTTGAAAATGCTCATCATAGCACCTGGGCATCACAGCCTCCACCCTGGATGTTTATCACATATAAACGGTTTCAGTATGCAAATCACAATGGCCGCACAACGATGCCGTTTTTTGCGCTGCCATAGCAATCGCGCCTCTAACCGTCCTCCTTTAAATCACCTACAACAAAGGCATGTACATATCCTTCACCGTAGCTCTCCAAGCAGCACAGGCTTACCACAAACACATCTCCAACCTCGATGGCTCGCCAAGGCAACCCAGCCTTATCACCTGCCCTTCCGCCTCCCGCTCCCGTTTCATATCAAAACCATAAGCTCTCGCACAACAATGGACCTCACTCACCTCCTTACCACACTCCTCGCTGCATCCGCCATCGTCGCTGATCCGAAGGGTTCGAAGCCGAAATGAACGAGTAGTGGAAATGCTACATCGGCTGCTAGCTCGCGCGTGCCGAATCCAATTATACAGGTGAAGTTAATGGGAAGCAGGTTTTGAGGAAGTTTGTAGTGGCGTGGTGATGTGGTGACGTGGTGACGTGGGGGTGTGATGGGTGGTGGGAGAGGATGCTGGTCGGAGAGGGAGGCTGGATACGCGCGGGGAGTTTCATGGTGGATTCGAGGTAAGAGATGGGGTGTTTGAATAGGATGGAAGATTGGGAGAATGGCGTGGAAGGATGAGCGGCTTCTTATCGATGGTACGCTACCTTCATTTCGGATAGTAAAGAGTAGATATAATATGTTGCCGTAAATTTATTGATTTTAGAAAGATACCATACAACCCCGCAACAACCATTGGTGAACAAGAACGTAATCAGAAACCCAACCCAACCGTTGGCGGTAACGCCGATATATACACTAATTCCCTCGAAACAAAGTATCCCCAAGCATTCCAAAACGTGCTACTCTTCCATCGGACAATCGTTATTTATGCGGTAACGTCGCTGCAGACAAGTGCCTGCCCGAGCTATAGAGAGATTAGTGGCTACAAACAAGCCTAACCAAGCACGTAAGATGCAACTTACAATAGGAAGGAGGCAGCATTTAGCCTGCTGGCCCTCTGCGGCGCAAATGTTGATAAAGTCGGCCGTGGAGGTCGGAGTGGAGGGTGCTGTCATTTAATGTAAGTGGAATGTCCACATTTAGAGTCGGAAGGAGTAGGACTTACGGGTTGCGCAGTTCAAATCAGCAACACCAAGGACGTCTGTTGCGCAGCACACGGGGTTGCTGTCAGTACCGGGACAGAGAACCACTGTTTGGCGCTGCTCGATTGGAGTGGCTGGCATGGCGAGAGTGGTGGAGACGGCGACGATGACCGACATGACGATGGTGGAGAAACGCATCTTGTCGGTTTTTGGGTTGGGTATTAGTCGGACTGGCGTTGTAGGGGTAAGATGGAGCGAAGAAGTTTAGTCGGGCAAAAACGATTGCCGTATGAAGTAGTTGAGATGCTTGTTGGTGGACTGACTGATACGGTCTCCGCCTCCGTCTTTATAGAGAATTCATTCTCCCTAGAAAGTCTAGGGAGTCGTTAGCATCGTCATAACCGTGCTCCACTCGCAAGCAAGATTAATGGAACGGCTTCCAGGATGCTTTGAGCTTGTCAAGGGTGCACGTAAGTCCTATAAATTGCTCAAAAGTCTTTCTGCCCTCGTTTCTTGTCCCCTTGACATCCGATCGCGGTATTTGAGGCCTCATGCGCTCCGGCTGGTTCGTTAGCGGCCAGTCGCAACTAGTCAACAAACCTTGAAGGGCTGAACAAGTGACGGTTTGCAATTGCCATACTGTCCAAATGACACCGCCTCTTGAATATCTTTGAAGATCTACCCGGGAAAATATCGATTTAGGGACTGGTGCTCTCCGGATGGCGATGTAACACTGTAGAGGGTCTCGAGCCTTCGTGGTTGCAATATAGAGCAGCAATATAGGGCTAGGAACGTCTTTCTCCGTAAGGAATACATTATTGAATCACCCCGTGCGACAAACCAATGATACGAAAGAAACGGCGCATTGCTTAAACGGATGCTATGGAATTACAACAAAGCCTGGCAACGGTATGATGCGAATTGTATATTCAATCAGATTCATTTCCGACGTTGTAAATCATGAACGTTCATCTCCGAGCCGTTTATCGATCGGCGTTGCCAATGGTTGCGAAACGTTCTTTCTGGCAAGGAGATGAACACTTGGCGCAAATCATACGTAGGTACCGATGCTGCGCCCGCGGTGGCAAGTGTTATGACTGGGTTTGGCCTTGTATCGGCTGGGTATGGAAAGGGGTGTTTTCTGGGGTAGCGACACGGTCGATAGTGGTTGGAATGTAGTGGTTCTTGATGGCCAAGGAATGTTCCCGGAAGGCCGTGGCAATACGTCGTCGATTCTATTTATTGAAATTGAAACATTACACAGTCAGTCGATCCTGTCGATCTGAAGACGTTGAATAGTCCATGGTTCGGTCGATCTTCGAAGTTTCTTGCTCAAAGAGCTGCTGAGCTAGGAGGCTAGCGCGGTTTTCATTTGACCAATAATATGGCTACCTAAAGATTCGGTTACATTTCCAAAGTACTTTGAGAAGTAGTTCAATATAGGACGGGGTAGCAATAAGATAGGCTGAAGACTTTACCGAGTTCCTGTACGTCAGCGCGCGTCAGGCCTACATCCACATTACCTACCCCCATTTTAGTTAGGGCTTGTCAAAGGACGTAGCTTCACGCATTGCTATGACGATTATAACACCTTTCCTGTATCTTCTCTTTGGTGTCGGAGAACAGAAATTCAAAGCCCCAACCATGCAGGGCTGGGCGCGCACCTAAGCCAGTGTAACTAAAAGCTCACGTGGTGCTAGACAGCAGCCAGGAAAGCCTGGCCGGTATAGCCCTTTAACTTTTATACGGTTACCCCAACCCTTAGGCACGGGTATATCCAGAAGAACTGGCCAAGGCCTATCACAAGAAGATCTTTTAACAATGCAAAGAATTTGTAGGACGACTGCAAAGGACTCCTAACTGTTCACTCTACGCCTTCTCTGACGCTAAAAGCACAGCCAAACGAGTATAATGTTCTTGCCCAAGAGCTCGATGTTGTAGGTGCAGTGCCCGACGTCGACGAATACGACACCTACGCACTACAAATACTAATTTCGATTGGATGTTTGCCGCTCACCCTCTGGCTTTGTGATAAGCAGCAGGAGCATTGCCTGCAGTAATTAAAGATGGCCGTTGATATTCTTTCCATCCCGGCTATGTCCGCTGGCCTCGAACGAGTCTTTTTCCGTTGCGCACAGTACAATATTATGGGACCAAATGCTGCTTGGGGCATCTAAAATCGAGAAGTGACAGAGCCTGAGGAACTGAATTCACAGCGGTATTACGCGTGGGTTGCAAACTGAGGGGGTAAAACAGTATATAGAAGAGAGCGTAGTCAGGTATGCAGGCAATATAACATCAAGCCAGGAAGCTAGTAATGTATATCGTTGATTGCTGTATGGGCGATATATAGTTTCTAACACTATAAGGGAATAAGCTGTATACGCCATAAACCATACAAGCTTGTATGGCGTATGGTGCATATTTAGAGGCCTAGAACAACTTCTGCCTATCCAAATGAATTTGATGTGTGTGAAATTAGAGGACAGTTTCCGCGGGAGATATTCAGTTTCAATCGCGGAAGAACAGGATCTCGATTCCCAAACGCTCTAAAAAAATCTCAACAGATTGATCGGCCATTCGGGATTATGCGATTATGCTTTCTGGATACCACGATCTGTCAAAATGGCTCGATTATGTGCTCCCTGCTGCGTCGTAGTCGCGATTGGATTATCGCGGTGGCTGGTGGAGTCATACGAAACGAAGGATCTGACAATTGTTCACCTTCCTCGACCATTCTGGCTACTCGCTGAGTCATCATCGCCCTGGGACTCCTGGAGATTTGATGCTTCCAGGGATGGAGTAGGCGCTAGGGAAGAAGCCTGCCGATCATTTTAAACGGACATGGCTACCACGGAAACCTGTGGGTGTTGATGCTATGATGTAGCAGATCCGGTCACTGTGGACCTGACGTTTTGAAGCATATGATAGAAGTTCTCATGTGAGAAGGTAATAGGGGCCAAAGGATACTTGGATTTAATAATATGGAACTCACTTCAAATTTGTTGGTTATCTAAACTCGGTATTCCCGTACTATACCTTGTTAAGTCTCAGCTAGTTAATGCTCCTATCGCAGCTAGTATCGAACCGAACCTTAGCTGGTAAGATATCGTTACTTCGATAATTCTATGGAATACGTAATATGCTTACTAAGGACTCATATGTCCTGATATATTACGATGCTACAGTATGACACTGAGATACTGGATTACATGAATTATAATATATATCTTACGGTATATATTATTCCAGAACCAAACATATATATAGACGAGTCTTCCAGGTACTAGTTTAGTCAATTCAAGTTGTTCATACAGATTATACCTTCTACAGCTATCTGACCGTCTTTAATACCTATTATCTACCACTTTATATTATATCTTCGGTCTACTACACTACAGCACACCTCAAACCTGCTGCACTAGAAAATGAATTCACAAGAAACATTGGGCTTCATTGAAGTCGTCCCAAAGAAGACAGTCGAGACCCATCTTTATGAAGATGTACTCGCCGTGCATCCTAGGCCAGGGAAAGGTCAAGCCGTAGGCCGTGAGCAAAACCAAAGGCAGATTACTATTGAAGAGGTAGAGGCGGCTGATACGGCGAAGAAGCCCTGGGTTGCTATTCGTGGAAAAGTCTACGACTTAACCACGTTCGTAGGCAAGCACCCCGGCGGGAAAGATTTCTTGCTAGCCACGATCGGAAGAGACGCGACCATGGTGTACGAGTCTATGCATTCAGATAAGAATACAGCAGTTCTTAAGTATATCTCCAATACACCCGCTACAGAGCTATATTCCTAAATCTAACTCTACTAAATAGCAAATACAAGATTGGTACACTCTTCAAGACCAATATGCCCCAATACGTCAAAAAATCAGAGTTTAAAAAAGAGCTAGAAAAGGTATGTTCAACCGAGTCTATACACATTTTCAGACGCTCGCTTTTTGGAGGAAAAGGATTACACTAACTTGGATAATAGAGAGTCTATGCCTATTTTACCTCTATCGGTAAAGATCCTAAGGATGCCCCGTGGATGCTGCTTACCTATGGTATACTTGTTGTCACCTTTGCTGTTACATACTATGGTATGTTTTCACGAGTTGCGCAATACTCGGTTATATTGCCATGGGCTGCGGCGGTCGTAAACGGATGGAGCGCGGCAATGATGGGATTTTATATTTTACACGACTTCTGCCATAGCAGTTTTACCCGTCGACCTTGGGTATGGCAAGCGGGGCGAAGAGTGTACGAATCCATTACCGGATTAATTTCTTTAGCGTGGTTCTACCAGCACGGTTCGCTATCTCGACGCATAACATCTGACCTTCCAGTCCTAATAATTGTAGTTGTGGGCCATCATACCTTCACGAATGTCATTGGAGTGGATCCTGATATTATGGTTTTCGACCCTGGTCCTTTCGGAGTCCACCATGAACTACCATGGCGGGGCTATTACATCCTGCAACAGTATTACTGGTTCATAGCATACAGTCAATTTATCTCGTCCCGGAAACTTCTAGAGTGGAAGCAAGTATTTTATGATCGCCGGTACATACACGTCAAGATAAACCCTGTACAAATGTCTGAGTACTTCTGGGGCGCCGCAGTCATGGTGCGAGCATTCCTTACCCTCCCTGAAGCATATACTAACAAAAATCCACCAGACTCTCTACTATACTCATCATTACGTACTCCCATTTACCTACTTCCACCACTCAATCCTGCGAATCCTCGCCCTCCATACCGTCTCCGACGTTATATGTTCCATATACCTCGCACTGATCACCCAACTCTCGCATGTCAATAGCAAGGTCGAGTGGCCCGAGGTCGACAGCGAGTATAAAATCAACGAAGATTGGGCTGTCCTACAAATCGAGGCATCGCTTGATTACGGCCATGGAGAGTTCTGGCCTACCTGGCTTAGCGGAAGCCTCAACTACCAAGCTGTCCACCACATGTTTCCGCATGCATCGCAGTACTACTACCCTGAGATTGCCGGAATTGTAAAAGATACTTGCAAGGAGTACGGAGTGCGATATAATATGATAGGATCGACTTGGGAGACGGTAAGAGTGCATATGCAACATCTTCGGTTGTTTGGCGAGAAACCAGGTTTGAGATGAAGTTGGTAAAGTATCCAGTTACAGGGAGCTCGAAAAGTGCCGTTTTTTGGATGTTTCTTTGTGTGTATGTATCTTCAAAATTGTTAAATTGGGCAGCTAGGCCAGGGCCCCATGTATTCCTTCGAGTGGCAAGTCTGGGAACTTTGCGATATCATCTCAAACTTCAACATCAGCAATTAGTATATATCGTTTTATCGCGTATCTCGCATAATTGGGCCCATGATTTTTGTTAGAAATAGGGTTCGTAGGAACGAACGTTGGGGTACCCATGAGGAACTGAGTAGAATGGCGATGGAACTGAATGTGTGTTTTTAAGCGAGAGGGGAATATGAAGGACAAGTGGTCGAGGTCGAGGACGAGGAGGTGTAGACTCGGTGATAGTTGCATAGATATTATTCTAGATAACCTCGTCGGGTTCGTAATTACAGATGGCATTTCAAAGAGGGATAGCCCGTTAAATGTTAAAATCGTCCGAGTCGATCACTGAATTGAACATTGAGAGATCGCTGAAGAGTGTCCCTCGGCCAGTACTGGAAGGTAATGAACTCGATGATGGAAGGTTTTGGAACCACAATACAAAGTCAAGCAGCAGATTTTTGAGCCCTGTGCGTCAGAAGAGACTTTGCAGCAGGTTATTAGACATTACCGCCATTACTAATCATGTACTACGCCCTCCGAGGAGTTACAGATACCTAAGTCCCTACAGGCCATGCGCAAAGCGCCGCGAAAGGCTTTCAAACTATCTCCGATAGAATTGTTCTGAATTATTTCTGATCGGGGGGGAATAGTCTTATTAGGAAAAGCGACGAAAAGCTACTCCTGGAGATCAGACGTGGCAGAGGGCTATATAAGGGAGGAGAGGCCATTATGGAGACAAAATGCTATAGACAAGCCATGCGAATGTAAGGTCGTAAAGTGCAAATAGTAAATATGCAGACTTAAGAGTGAAGATAAAAGGACAAAGAATTAGCGGCTGAAGATCGATGGCGGAGAAGCTTGGGGTTTCGCGCGGCCCCTGCAGCATGAATCGGCTCCTGCCCCTGCGCAAGTGCGGGGAGCGACTCAACAGCCTCGCCTCAGCTTTGCCGTCTCAGCTTTGCCGTCTCCATCTACATCATACATTCACCCCAGCAGTATCGCTGCGGCTGGTGCTCGCTTACAACACCACTTCAATGGCGAACTTGGTCCGAAAAGGTAACCATGTTATTATTTGAGTGGCAACTATTAATTATTGCTGGTAATTCTTGGGCTCCATTGGCGCTCATTCCATTTCTATTATCGAATTTCGCCTCCAGGGGCTTGGAAAAGCCTACGAGCAGAGAACCAAATCCATCTTATTACCAAAAGACAGCCGGCTCGAACAAACGCGTTGGTTGTTTACACCTCTAACCTCTCTGCTGCCTCTCTTGGCAATGCGTAAAAACACCGCACCGAAATACGATCCTTTTTCGCAGAACGCGCGCCACGAGCGAGCAGTCTGCCAACCTCCGGCGACAAGACAGCTCCTTAAAAGTAGTAGTAGACGCCTCTGACCCCGAAAATCAGCTCCTTCACGATATGAACAATTCTTCTCCCAACTAGCCGCATCACGGAGCTCACTCCGAGCAGCTGTTGAACTATCTAGTAGGAAGGAAGGCGGAGAATGTCTTTATTGCTCTAAGTCGAGCAGCTACGAAGCTATATACTATGGAGCACGTGATGTGATGACAAAGGAGGAATCCATCAATCAGTTTAGTTCATCAGTTCCTGCTAAAAAGGGCAGAGGAAGCGTACATGTCATGACATTCTAATATATTACCAGAACATTAGTTATGAGCTTATATCTAAGGTTGTATTAGTAGAACTATATTTAGTGAATATTATTTTGTGCGCCAAGTAACTGTTTAAATTCTTAATCGTTATATTATCTCCACAGTGTAAAATAGCCTGGGCATCTAGTTTAAAAATTTGCGATTAAGTATTTATGTATGGTGACAATTAGACATATAATAGTATACAACATAAAGCTTTTTCAGACCCGCGAAACAACCCGCCTTCAAGAACTGAGCAGACATGCAGAGTCCTCTGTACTACCCTCTAGAAGATATAATCAATAACCCTCTTCCACCTACTCCTAGGGCTATCCTCCCACACATCCGTCTCCTCTCTGAACCTCCCCGAATCCAGGTCCGCTGTTAAAGGATCAATAAACCGACTCCTCGTCACAACTTTATGCCCAATATAAAGCACAACAAAAAGAATCAAACTGACATACGCAATAAAGAAATTCGTCGTATCCCAGGGAATAAACGCCGTAAACCCTTGGGTAAGAGTGATAATAACACAAAACACGAGCCCATACCACGCCAAGTACGGTTGCCACATAGCTTTGTAGGGTAAGGTGTCGCGACTGACACCATGTGCTTTGAGCGCGCGCATGAAGTAGAGGTGGCAGATGTTGATGCAAGACCATGCAATGAAGCCAGCGACGCTGATGATGTTGAGGAACCAGTTAAACACTTTTCCGCCATTATCTGAGAGATTCATAAAGGCCAAGAGGCCAAAAGCGGCTGTGAAAGAGACAGCGTAGTAGGGAACGCCTCTCGTCGACGTTTTCTGGAAGAAAGAAGGAGCGCAGTTTTCTTCTGCCAGCCCGACGAGGATGCGGCTGCCGGTGTAGATGTTTGAATTTGCGGCGGAGAGCACGACGGTGAGGAGGACGACGTTGATTAGTCCCGGAAGGACAGAGACGCCGGCGAGGTTGGCGGCGATAACGAGAGGAGAGGCTGCGGCGTCTGTGTTACCAGTAATGAGGCTATCATTATCATAGGGGACAAGGAGGCCGATGAAGAAGATTGTTAAGACGAATAATGAGAATACAGTCCAGAATGTCTTTCGAATGGCCGCCGGCATTGTTTTGCGAGGGTTTGTACTTTCGCCTGCTCCGATGCCGACGAGTTCTGTACCTTGATAGGCAAAGCCGGCTTGAATGAGGACGGCCCAGAAGCCGACGAATTTTGCCTTGGCACCTGTGGAGTCTAGTAGGTATGGAGCGAAGGCTCCGGGGTGATTCCAGTATTTGAAGCCGAGATATCCTTCTTTCCCAACGCCGGCGTCAATGCAGATTGCGAAAATCGCGAATCCGAATAGGGCAACGACTTTGATGCTGGAAAACCAAAACTCGAACTCGCCATAGAAATGTACCGGTAAGAAGTTGATAAGTGTGATGGGAGCCCAAAAAGCAGCAATGAATATTCCGATGCTCAAACTGGTATTCCAATACTGGACTATCAGTCCGGAAGCAGTGAGTTCGAGAGCAAGGGTGATAGCCCACGAGAACCAGTAGATCCAACCCATGGAGAAGCCAAGACTTGGATCTACAAATCGGGCAGCATATCGGGTGAATGCTCCTGCAATTGGAATGTAGGTTGCCATCTCGCTGAGTGATAGCATGACCGAAAACACGAGAGACCCGACGAAAGCATACGCAATGAGCGCCCCGGCCGGACCGGCCCTGGAGAGGGAGCTACCACTGGCAATGAAGATACCGGTCCCGATAGTTCCACCTATGCCAAATTAGCATCTGATGCAATGAAATCGGAATTATAATTTTACCAATTGCGATCAATTGAAGGTGACGGGATTTTAAATTTCTCTTGAGCCCCTCCGCAGGAGGGGGCCCTTGTTTCTCCACATCGCTGGTAGAATTAGCCGGGGACGACTTCTCTCCGATATCCTCCATGCCATTAATGATAGTGGGTAATGCTTCCTGGGCCTCTTCTTGGCGGATGTCCATTGTGTGCGATTATTTCCTGGGGATTAAGAGTAACAGTGGGACACGATTTGCGATGATACAAGCTTCTGCGTATCAAAGACCTTGGAAAGCGTCGAGGGTAGAAATATGATAGAATGATGGCATGGGGTACATTCTAAAACACCTGTTGGATATAAATGCGGACAGGGAGAGGGTAGGGTCGTGGATGCGTTTTGCTCCAGTCACCCATGGTGGTAGAGTTTTCTACATGGCTCCACAATAACATGCGCAACGGTTACCACCTACCTTCCACAATAACATGCAACGGTTACCACCTACTACGGCCAAAATAATCAAGCTTCACCAAGACGAGTGCCATTTCCAGAGAGCAGAAAATTTCTTTAGTGGAGTGAGTATTAAATAGTATCGTGAGCGGGTAGGGACGGAAGGCTGAGCGTGGGTTGAAGATTCTACAGTAGGAGGTGACTTTGGTCCTGTAGCCAGTCTGGGATGAGAACTTTGTGGAGGCAATAACGGAGGATGATTGTCTTTTAATATCACGATTGCGATGATCATCGTGATTTGGCATTGAGACGCGTCGTGGTGAGGCTTGCATGCGGTGGAGAGAATAACCCGTACACCTAGAAAATCTACCTGCATCGCGCGCGGTCCTATTAGCTCTATCGGCTAACGTATTTCGTGGGATTATAGGCTTTACCATCCTCTCGAATTTATGTAATCGCACCAGATTCGATATTTCTAATTTCCCATTGAATCATAGACTCGTGTTGAGCCATAGCACAGACGTATTGGTTGATAAAATTGACGTGTTGGAGTGTTGTATACGTTTTCACGGGGTGGCCGAGTTTGGAGTGG
>KV745027.1:0-30589 GCA_001692735.1 Lepidopterella palustris CBS 459.81 | reverse complement strand
GGGGGGGCGACAGTACTGGTTATGCCATCACCGCCTTGCCAGCAAGGTGTTCACTGAGCCCAGGAGAATCCTCCAATGGCGTCCATGGGCGAGGGTTGGGCCGCTCAACCCTCTATCTTCCCGAACTACAGTTTCCAATCTTGCTCACTCCATACATGCATATCCACCCTTGACACCGCCGTCGGACATCGCCTACGAGCTACGCTCTCTATTTCGAACACAAGACTTGTTATGTTGAGCCTTTATGCCTTATCCTTGCATGTAAAACTGTGCAAACAGGACCTCACACCACCAAGACTTTTCACGCGCATTAATGCCAGCGATCCAATCACGTTAATCTGGTCTATCTCTTACACTCGGCTCAGCGAGGAAAGTGCGCTCTTACCCGTCTCCCCATCTCCACGAATTGGATATCTCGAGTGTTGGTTTGTTGTAGGATGAGAAAAACCAGGTCCCAGTCTCCCCATTTCCCAACATACCTGGCGCAATGCAAGTACCCTTACTCTCCAGTTCCGTGACAGATCCCGTCGCCTTAGGCGCAATACGCCAGTGTTAGTACTCTGTCTCCCCGGCGTATCAAGACTCCGACTGCTGAAATACAACCTCCCGTCGAAACGTTCAAGGTGAATGATGTTGAAGAGAGTAGTCCACACCTTTTTTTCTTTGCTTAGTCATCATTGGTCCGTGCACCACAAGCGCGTCCTCATGTAGAATATTCGATATAGTAGCTTGCACGAGAGTTCAATAAACATCATATATTATCAATTTCATCAAATGATGTCATTGGGGGGCCGGGGAAGGCGGAGGATGGGCTGAAAATCACTGTGACAGATGTAGAAGCAAGGCACTGGTAAGGAGGCTCTATTCCTCTGAGGCGTTTCTACCCTACACTTGGTAAGTACAAAGAGTGACCGAGATCCGAGATGAGATTACTCGTGAAAGGGGTCTTGAAAGAGTCTTGAGAAGTATCCGGAAAGCGACAATTCTCCAGCAAAACGCCAATTGCATGGTTCTTTTCCAGGAACTGTTTCAGGTGAGAGTTTCTAGGCCTGCTCAATCTTTTCCTAAGCTACGCGACCAATTATTCATCGCCTGCTCTTGAGTCTTTGTTAAAGCTGTCGTCGCAGATAGCCATTCCCCTTTCCGTCGTTTTTCATTGGTACCAATTGAACACTATCCCATGAGGACGAACATATGACAATCTCAATGGAAATGATACATGATAAGAGTCACTGAAAGGTATTAAGAGATTCCGTGACTGTCAAGCTTCCACTTTCCTATGGGCTATATAAGTGCAGGGTGTTGTGTCACAACGCCCAAAGGTCCATGTGCACCAAAAATCTCTGCCCATATTGAGGCCACCCAGGATTATCTCCACCACCGCTGCACGTCACACATTCGATATATGCTACAAGTTATGCTGGGTGGGCAATCAATCAGCTCAATCAGCCGGAGGCCTCTGGTTGATTGAGTTGAAGGATTAAGTAAGCAGGCCATCTGGCTGATTGAGTAAAGTTGACGGTGAGTTGAGTTGACGGTGAGTTAAGTTGACGGTGAGTTGAGTTGGCGGCTGGTTGAGTTTATCCACCAACTCAACCAAATATCTTGGCATGGGGTAGATCGGCTTCCCTGCCCGCTTTGTCAGCAACTATCACCAGTCTTGGCATTGCGCATCGAACCTGCCCTACCAGCTTTGTCAGCAACTATCACTAATCTTGGCATGGTGTTTCGAACCTACCTGCCCTGCCTGTCCTTTCTGCCCTGCTCGCTCCTCCCCACCCGGTTTGTCAGCAACTATCACCAGTCTTGGCATGGTGTTTCAAACCACCTTGCACCAACGAGACTACACTGCGCCTGATTTGCCGAATGGCAGCTCGGCTCTCAGCGTCCCGGTGAATATGTCATCCAAGATGTGTCGAAAATGGAGTGCATTTCGATTAAATTTGAACCAGATAAGAATGATATCATTTGATCCAGAGTGTTTTCTCGTTTCGCTGCTGCCTGTTATGCAAGCTTTCAAAATGAAACGACGGCTTATTCGCAAGAAGTCTGGCGAGGTTGTTAAGCCGACTCTTCACAATTCCTCACCAACTTTTAATGCCCCTGGTACTCCAAAAACTGTTCATTTCAATAATGATCTCGAGCAAATCCAGCCTTTCTTCCAGACCGATCGGACTATTTCCATTAGCGTAGATTCATCGCCAGTTCATTATAATGAAAAGAAGAGGATACGGTTATTCATCCATTCCGACACAACGATTCATCATGGTGCTCTACCGAATGGCTAATCAACCAACCAGAGCGTCCGGTTGAGTGGACCACGGGCCAATGGTACGGACGTGCCATCGTGCAATGGTCAATGTTTGTGACACTCCTGAACTCGAGGTCTCGGTTGGTTGATCAGCCACCCTGGATATTACTACGACCAATTTCCCTAAGGCTTACGATAGGTATCGACACCCTCTTCAATTCGAGAATCTCCATCTATCAACGGACCGTCAAAGCCTGATCGGAGCTGTCGCTGTTGCCAATATTGCTTTTGAGAAACAGGTCACCGCGAGATTCACAATAGATGACTGGCAGACCATCTCGGAAGTCACAGCCAAAGTTACAGCCGAATACAGATGGACTCAAAACCCAACGAATGCATATGATCAGTTTCGATTTATCATTGAACTACCAGCTCAAGCTAGCCTCCATACCATGACCCTACTTTTCTGCATTCAATATGCCGTCAACGGACAAGAGTACTGGGACAACAACTCCTCAGAGAACTGCCACGTCAATCTCACCCGAAACATGCCACTCCAAAGATTGAGAGCTTCTGATGAGTACGATGGCCCTAGAAGTTACCTAAACGGCCGCTCCTCAGATCGATACAACATTACTACATCCCTTCTTCATACGACCACCACGCTGTTTGCGGTCCCCTATGCGTTGTCGGAATTGAAAGAATCAAGAAGTACTTTGGCCCTTCATCTACGCCAGTGGTACCTAATCGGTTAAGACTCGGCCTAAACTCTACAGCTTACAAGAACATGATCCAGAAATTATGCTATTTTAAATCGGAAGACACAACTTACTCGTTTGACGGTATATGGCAGCTTATTTATCCCTGCTTGATTGACAGAAACACCAGGCTGCCTTCTCAAGCGCAGTCTTTCCGAAATCCAGGTATCTATCCGGACCATAACTCACAAGCATCTCGCGCCACTCATTGTTTTAAACACTTGCGATCATAACAATTGAACCGTTCTGAGCATATAATTCTCACATAATTTAAAAATAGTTATCATACACATTGTAATTACATGAACAGCTACAAATCTAAAAATTATCGTCTAATTACGCAATGGAAAACCGAGTTGGATGGTCAATCCGATCCTTTTCGTAGGTATAGCTGTTGCTCTGTTTTTGCGCTCTTTCGAGGATAACTTGTTCCTGACTGTGGAAGGGTAAACTCAGAACCCTCTTGCTGTCGAATAGTGCCATCATAGGTGTTGAACTGACTTGATTAGTGTTGATTATTACCGTTTACTTGATTGGTACTAGTTACTAATGATTAGTACTGATTAGTACTGATTACTGTTGAACTTACTAAGATCTTCCTGATGGGTTCTTTGCCGCATCTTTATGTATATATACCCTCTTCTATCATCAAATAATAGACAAGACATTCACTCCATTCTTTCTTTCCAAAAGAGTTCAACAATAGGTCATAAAAATCGCGAGACATGTATTTCATCGGACGTATTAATAAGACGCGATCTTTTACGCCTTCTGATTGAAAGTAGTACGATTTATATTTAGGAAGTCGACAGAATTTATATTTAGGAAGTCGACAGAATTTATAAACCTTTTCTGCGAATTCCAGCTCTATCTATGTACATCCTATGGTTATTACTAAGAAGGTAGTCCGCCTAATATATAAAGGCAATATACTTACCTCACTCTTTGTGCTTTCCTTCTTAATCCATTGGGCGGACTTCTATATTTGCTGCTCACCACAAGAACGGAGATCCAGGAAATATTGAAAGCCTTTCGTTTGGACCTTTGAAGTAGAAGGAACGCTCTTGAGTTCAAAGCCGCTAAAATGGGACCCCGTTTCCGACCCCTAAGGGAGACTGGAAATGAGACATTCCAGGGAGATCCAGTTCTCTCCTGGTCCCAAAACTGGGCCCAGTATTGTCCAATATGAGACATCTGCGTTGCTTATACAGTCGATTGTGGGGTCAGTTTCCGGTCTTTCGCGCGCACACCAAGTTTAAACGTGTTAAACGCTCTGCAGTGCTTGGCATACGCTTTACCTGAATCGTCCTAGAGCTTAAAGGTGTGTGTTTGGATTGTTCTCCAAATCAGTGTCCCGTTAGGGTTGAAGCTGTTTGCCGCACCTCGTTCACCTCGATCGCCTCACCTCCGCCACGATATCTTGATGCCAGCCGACAACACTACCGTCCATCTCCGGATTAGAAGCTAAATTGCTTCCAAAGCAATGGGCATTCTAGTAAACCTCCTGTAGCCTATATAAGGAAAGTTGGGTGATAAGATGGTGGGTGGATGGTCGAAATAAAACCGTGATAACAGAGAGGGACAGATTATGAGGAGCTAATAGGCCGCAGCAGTTTGACTACAGTCTTATGCACGTTCACAGCATCCCACCATTACAGCATTTGACAGTTATTGTCCTTTATATCGACGTCAAGCTTGCCAGTCTTCAGCAGCAGCTTGACTACGCCCTCGTGACCGTTCGTTGAGGTTAACAACAGCAGCGTTTGACCTCGACCCAGATGACGATGTTAATAAGTTGGCGATTAAAAAAGCCTTACAACTCCAGCCTAGGATTCTGGCGTTCGAACCTCGAAATTGGTGGGTGGAGGCTCTTTCCGGCCTTGTTTGTAAGTTCTTGAATAGAGCATCGAACGCGCGTGACGATATTAGCTATGAATGGTGATCAACACTTAGCACGCTTAACTTGACAACAACGTGCTCTAGCAGTTTGACCGCTTTCTTAATCTATCCGTCCGCTCGATATGCACTTGCGAGTATATACAACGACGCCCGGAAGTTACTAATTTAAACCTATAGAAGGTCGTAATACGCTTTACTAATCAAATCTCAGTAGCGACTTCAATGCTATCGGCTAGAGTGAATATTATCCTTGATAATCGACCCAGGGGTTACCTTTTAAAACGAACCTTTGCGTACGAGATTAAGACGACCGGTCTTCTAGGAAGTCACTTACCATACCTTCGGGAAGGAGCACATCTCCTAGGAGAGCATAAAAGATGTCCCTTCCTCTTCTACGAACTTTTTCTTTTCCCTTCCAACCCCCTCAACTCCATTCTCAAGCACACTCACCCAGTCTATCAATCCTCCATTGTTCATCGAAGTAGTTCATTCATCACCCACCGTTTATCGAAGCAGCCTATCTAAGCAATAGTATGGGAATCATACTTGGAAAACCACCTCAACCCTATGGCGACATGTTGGGGTTCGCCTCTCATTTTTTTCACATGAACTGGTAACTGACTCGTCCCAAAAGCAAGAAAGATATCCAAAGCCCCCCAAAATCCCCTAAGGTTTCCAGGGCGTAAGTCCACCCCACGCGCCCAAGCCCTTGAGCCGTCTGACACCTGCTTCAGCGAGGACACTGATACTACCAAAGCCAAAACCACAACTGGGAGCACCACCGACACTGACAAGAGCGGCGTTGCTGCCGGTCATGGAAGTGGCCATGGCAAAGGTGTTGAAAAGGTGGTCCCGGGTACTTACCTGCCCCGGAGAGTTCATTAAGCTGCGGCGTAAGTCCGACATGGGCCGAAGAAACGAGAGAGATGGTGTTTGCTAGATTTCCTAGGTTAAAGGAAACGAGCAGGCCTCGAATGAGATAGTAGAGTCACATCCTTGTTGCACGGTGCACCCAGCTAGATGATATCCTAAATTAAGAATTGGTATTTCCATCACCACATTGGTCTGACCCTTTAAATGTATTTTACCCCCGAGTCAGCCACACCACCCCCTTTGTCGGCTACCCATTCTCGAGCAGAATCGAGCAAAATCATAACGTAATATCTCAACAACAGCAGAAAAAAATAATATAAAACTCATAAGATAGAGCCTCCTTATTACCTTATAGCTCCCGATCGAAACCAGGATAAATACTTTTTGCTAGTATAAAGTTATTCAATTTCAGCCCCAAATTCCTCCCGAATCGCCATGAATCGTTATATCTCCAAAACTATTATACATATTGAGGCTATGAATCTAGCATAGCCATTAGAATACAAATTAGTGTATCTGGTTTATTTTTACAGTGTTTCACCCACCTGTTGTCGAGATATTATACGGTGATTTTTGCTCCAAGTTGCTAGGAATTCGAGTAGCCGACTAGGTGGTGCAGCCGACTAGAGGGCAAAACACATTAGAATTTAATGGGACAAAAATGTCGCAGCCACTGTAGGGTTACTGATATACTATATCGGGTGGTATCTAGGACGAATACTCGGGGATTTACAAATGTCTGAGGTCTGTGGGTTTGCAACGAGTAGCCATACCGAGAGCGGTGCAGCAAGAAACTGCACTTTAACACGTCTCAAAGTTAAGAAAACTCAACTCAACTCAACTCCTTGAAAGCTCTAGGCCGATTCGGCTAAGGCGTATATTAAGCGCTGCAGGGTATCCACACGTTCAAGGGACAGAGGTTGTAGAGGCTCCTGTCGCAACTTCTAGCAGAGGGAGGCAACTACGGCTACCGCAGCGCTATCGCGATTCCAAAAGCTAGATGGAAAAGTGTAATAGGCCTAGTAGATGGCTACACCGATAAATTTGGTAATTTTATAAACTTATATGTGGCTGTAGGACCTCATTTGTAGACGTTGGCTACCCTCTAAAATCGTGCGCGAGATGATGAAAACTGGTAACTAGGTACCAAACCGCCCTGCGGCGACTTGTTGCCCGCCACACAGCCCAGGACTGCCCTGGTCTGGGTACGAGATAAGCAAACACGTCGAAAAACAATGTGGAGGACCACCCCATCCGACAAGAATCACCACGACAAGGTCGAGGAAAGAATGGCAGGCTCGAGCTGCAACCCGAGAGTTGACGCAGGTCACAGCTACCGCCCTCGCCGTGAAACATTGGACCCGCCATATCGAATAATAGAGTTCTTGATCCTTGCGCCCTTCGTCTTTTTCGCCTTACTCGCCATCTCCATGACCAGGTCCAAGGGTGCTGCGGCAGAGCAAAGGTTCTACCATTCCTTGAGTCAATCGGGTAAAGTGGCCACATGACATCGCGTTTACGGCAGGCACTTCGCGCGTCCGATCGACTAATTGGTGATCTTCCCCCTTCCCGATCTAACGACAGCTGCGGTCTGTGGCTTGGGCTTGAATCGCAGCGAGGGGCGTGCGCCGCGGATCAGAATTCGCCCGTAAGCCTTATCGCGAATCAGAATTCGCCCGTAAGCCTTATCGCCAATCAGAATTCGCCCGTAAAGCTTACCGCGAATCAGAATTCACAGCAGAAAGACTTAGCACGGACTACTCATGCGCTGTCACTGTCGCAAACGGGCGCCCCATGCGTCGCCTTGTGAGCAGGACATTTAAAAGACCACGGAAATCAACACTACGGAATGCAAGACACCGGTCAGGACCAATAACCCACAACCATGATTTGCTCTTCACGGGGGTTGCCTTGTTCCAATATGCAACATGCAAAAGGATCCCAAGCCCAAAGGCTGGTGGTGTGTGCCATGGGACCACGCGCTAGGAAATGTTATGAATTGGCCACCTGGGCAGGTTCGGACGCCATTGTAGGACTCCTTATTGATTATTTAAAGCCATAAAATCCTTCAATGCCTGGAAACCTGCCATCCAGACTCAGCCGTTGGAGTTGGAGAAGGCATCCAGTTCTTCTTATCCTTGAAAAATATCCATTTTAGTGCCTTTTCCAACCACTTTGGCGTCTTACACTTACCATCCGCAAGACACGCATGCATTCAATGGCTGATAGAGAGAGCTGCAATCTGAATGGAGCCCAAGAAACGGAGGGCAATACTCGGGATGTCAAAGACCTGGCTACTGGCACTGGTGTTGCTCAGAACCAGGTAATATCAACCCGTTGATGAATGCCGATCTCGCTGACACTTTCTCGGATATGCAGGAAGCAACGGCTCCCAGACACAATGCCATGGATCCGGGCAACCCTTGTCTGGTGCCGGCACCTGCTGGACAGCAGACCTGCTCGGGGTATGGGAAAGCTCAATCATACTCGATGATCCGTTGGCTTGGAGAAAGTCCCAAGGACCAGTACTGGAATACACATAGTCGTGGGGTATAGGCTGGTGGTATACGATCGTTGGAGAGCCTGTAGTTGTGAAAATGTGCTTAGAGGTCTGGTAGGATCTGAAGTTAGACCCTGCGGGAGAAACGCAATAAATGTTGAGATGTGACCGGCTGCTATACTCGTGTTGCTTAAATATTAAAATGAGAGACACTATGCGTTATTGTAGACCTTTCCAACCTGAAGCTCATTTTGTAGAACTTATAATGATACCGAAACCTCTTTGACGACGGTGCGGTTGGATTCGAGAAAGAGCCCCATTTTTTGCCATGTCACGGCTGGGAAATCGGGGATGTGGGGCGCCATCATAAACCAGTGATTCGAACACCCCACGTAAATTGAGAGCAATTTGAAATTGTTTCACAACTCTGCATATTCCGAACCTCTATGCAATAAAAAGCTTTGCAACGATGAGGAGCGGCATGGATTAGTTAAGGTTGCATGCAAGCCATACCAGGAATAGATCCTCGACGAATCTTACCTCAGCGAGCTCAGACGTGATTTTGATTGGAGCAGCTTTCTCGCTAATTCCTAAACACCGACGACTAACATCTCCAAATCCGCCGAGAAAGATTGCACAGGGCTGACATATTGCAGGAATCAGCTACGAATTCGGCCAAGGCTCAATTACAAAGGATGCAATGTTTGTTATCAGAGATCTCGTCCTTAACCCAGAAGCCAAACAGCTTGTCCCACACGTCTCTGTTCCAAAGGTGCTTTTCAACAAACAGATGTAACGAACTGGAGCCAGCTCACAGATCTATTTGCCTTCACAGAAGAGAGTGCGCACCGGATATCGTATGTCCAGGAGCTGGTAAGTTTGTTCCTCATCCTCCTCAAAATCAACAACTCAGGTGTGTTAGTGCCTATCTTCCCCATGGGCGGACAAACCACTTCTCTTGCAATTCTAATCCGCTGTTCTACCAAACCTATTTTAACCACTTCGTACGCACTTTCGTGGAGCTAGATCAAAAGTCAAATATCAGAGTCGTGGCAGTTTCTCTAGTATATCTCCCGCCGTTGTTCGTAGAGTATTCATATTGGCCTAGATATACTACGCCTGCCTTTTGTCGAACTCTGTAGTAGGGGAGAAATTCTTGATGGCTGTAAGTCGAACAGCTGCGAAGCTATATACTAGGGGGCACATGACATGATGGTGAATGAGGAATCCACCAATCAGCTCGGTTCAAACACCTAACTCATATCACTTGAGCATGATCCGAACACTGCTACAGTCCAAAGAGAACCGTGACAAGCTAAAATCCGTCGGCGACCAACGCCTCTGGATCGAGCTATCCGAGATCGCCAAAACACTGCTCAAAATATGCGACGACGCTACCTACACTACCTACAAGGGCGGTACAGTACTAGAGGCCGCGGGCAGTTGCCAAACCAGGGTGATCGAAATCTTCAACGATCCCCGCCCGTCGACAGCCGGTTACGGCAAGGGAGCTAACACGATACTAGAGGACGCAGTGTTTACGCGAATGGCAAAAGATAGGAGGGTTGGCGTTAAACTGTAGTTTATCGTACAGCGAGAACCGTCTGCTACTCCAAATCTAGGATTCCGACGCCCCTTTTCTGGGTCGTGGCTCATTTTTCTAAAAGGTATGTGGTAGTTACGTATCTATTCCCTTACTACATGCCAAGGCGTCGTACTGATTAGTGCTTTTTTTTTTTCAACGTTCTCTTAAGGGAAGGCTACGCTAACAACTATATCTATTTATCTCTAGTCTTACTCCGCAGCCTTGCCAGCAACTGCCATTATTACTACGCAACGCGATATACCATTACGCACTGATCGCCTTTAAAAGCTGTCATCTTTTAAGCACCAGAAGAAAGAATCCATTGACATTGGCCTCCTTTTTCAAGGGTGTTGCCAGCTGCGGCACGGCCATTACCAAATGACTGCTCAACACTTAGGCTTTGCAAGCCCAGCCCTCAGCCTTGCAAGTCACGGCGAATCGCGATCATTGCAGCACAACCGGATCTGTCTTTCTGCAACGGAGTGTTACACAAATGCGTCAGCTCTAGGCAGTAGGAGGATAATTCCATCTTCATTCGTCTTCTTTATAACGAGTATGATCAGCTGCCGCAGAGCATTGACCGGGTAATACAAGGCTTAACGACGAGCTTGCCCACCGATAAATTCATTCTCCAGCTTCGGAGATGTCGAGGAATATTCTCATTCTTTAATCTAGCACTCCTTTCACTACTAGCTCCCAGGCTAATCGCCTAGAACCCTTCAACATGCGTATTACATACCCTGTATCTGTCTCTGCAGCACTCTTCGGTGTCACTCTCGCGCTGAAGACATTTGATCCACAATGCACGGCTCCCGATGAAGCTGCAAATTTCGTGAAGTCGCCTAACGCACGAGGGACTTACGACATCCTCTGGAACTCTATGTTCACTCTGTTCATTTGCACTTTGACCGTGCAGCACCTGAATATTTCCCACAAAAGCGACACCAAAATCGACACCTCTGTGCGAGGGAAGATACGAGCAATGCTCCAAGAAGGATGGCCGAAGATTATGTGGATGCTCATCGTTATTATCGCGCCAGAGTTTCTTGTTGCGTTCTCCTTCCAGGACTGGATGCTTGTCCGGGATTTCTTCAAAACCGTGTATATGATCGATGGACGGGGGATTTCTAGCTGGAGCAAGACACATGTGTTATACGCCAACATGGGAGGGTTTGTTATAACTCTCAAGAGAAGTAAAAGGCTCTGTTATAAAGATGGTGACATGGTACAGATTCTTAAGAAGGTCTGCCGAATCGAACAAACGTGGCACAAATTTCCTAGCGACTGTCTCCCGGGGTGGTGCCATACTAGGCACTTCTTGGAAAGCCTGGAGGCATCGATAGAGAGAGAGAAAATACGACAGGCTCGTCAGCATCGGGATAATACTATCAGTGCTGCCTTCGCGCCTCGGCGTCCGACTGTGGATCCACCCTCACCACCACCTCACGAGGACACCCCCTCACATCTACCCAGTGAAACAATCTCACAATCTCCAAGCAAAGAGAATCCCTTGCAACCAACACACGAAGAGAATCTCTCTCGGCCAGCTTACGAAAATGATATTTCACGATCTGTGGATCCCGTCCCATCCCTGTACGAGCCCGAATCGGAAGACATAACTCTCTACTTGAGTGCGATCCAGCTCTACGTAGCGAAGGAGTTGGGGATAATCAACGAGCTCCCGGATATGCTAGAAATCGATATTCAGGACAAAAACAAGGGAGATCTGTTCGTGAAGGGCACAGCGGTTATTCAGCTCACCAACTTCTTGATTCGTTTCATCACACGGATGGCGAAACGCTTACCTATCTCCCAGCTAGAGACGGCGGTTTTTGCATTTTGCCTCTGCACCTTCATTGCATATTTCTTCTACTGGTCAAAGCCGCAGTCGGTCATGGTTCCAACCCCCATCAAATACGATAGAGGTGACCCACCAAGGGATGTCTTGGATGACGATATCAAAATACTCGAAATATTCGGATCGCTGTCGTTTATCAAAACCACCTTCGTACCGCCCTTCAGATCGGACAGGAGGAAGCCGACGGAGCTTATCACTAACGATATGATGGACGGGGTCTTCTTTGTAGTTGGCGGTGTATTTACTCATTATGCCGAATCCGCTGCAGTATTGGGGGGCGTTCTTTTTGGGGCTCTCTATTCTATAGCCTGGTCTTTTCCCTTCCCTTCACGGGTTGAGATGATCCTATGGAGAGTCGCCACGGTGGCAGTCGCAGTCGGCCCAGTCGTCTACAATATTGCGAATGTTGTGTTTACGATGGCGTTCCAGGGAAACCCCAAGAATAAGCGTCATGCGGCCGGCCTCTATACAATTGCTGTCATCTACCTCTTGGGTCGTATATTTCTTATCGTTGAGATGTTTCGGACTCTTTTCTTTCTGCCGCCCAGAGCGTTTGTTTGATTGATTTGATACTGCCACGATGACGGCCTTGTAAGGCACTATCGCGAAGCACTGTAGTAAGGAATTACATGTAGGCTAGCGAAATATCTATTCAAGAATAGGTCTCTCAATATGAACGAAACAAATTCCAATTCAAACAGACTCCAAACCTCCGCCATTCTAGTTAGGCTGGATACTCACACGGCTATTGCCGTAGTCGTAAATGCATGGCTCAACCCACTCAGCATCAATGGCACGCCATGCACAAATGCATCCCCAAAATCAGGCGAGAAGAGCGGGTCGAGACTCTCACTGGATAGAGAACATTCCGTGTTAGCCAGTATCCAAACATCTCCAACCCCTCCAAGCCAAACAAATCCGACAAAGGGAAAAAGAAAAGAAAGAAACCCTTCACTTCAACTTCCCTTCCCAACCAGACTCCCAAACCGAAAGTAGCCATCCCCCACCCCCCTCTCCCCCCCCCAATTCCTCCTCTCACCACCATTACCAATCACAATAAACGGACTCCCATCGCCCGTCCCCAGAATCGGCGGAATCGTCGCCAACGCTGCGCCCCTAATATGCGGTAAATGCGCGGGTAACATCCGCGTCGGACACGTAGCACTCATGCTCTGGTTCAACCGACTCGATTCAGAAACATTGCTCTCAACACTCGACGTCCGATAACCCTTCAGCGGCGGCGGTATAGTCGTCAGAAGGACATGCGAATGGCCGAACGCCCCCTTAAACAGGTTCGGCAACGCGAAAGTTGAACTCGCATTCTATGCAACGCGAACCCTCTCTCCGCTCCCACTCGAAAAGCTGCTGAAGCTAAATCAACCCCGACTCGCTGATGGCCCCGCACTCGAAGACGAACCAACTCCAAGCCCCGCACCTCTAGCTCCAGCTTCCCCCATGAAATTAAACACCCCCACCAACGCCGACACCGCCGCACCGCATCAACACTACTATGTACCTCCGTCAAGTATACTCCAACCCAATAACATCGTCCTTCCTCTCCTCCACCTCCCGCAGCTCTTTTAAACACACCTCCACTGCATCCGCTACCGCAGCCGTACCAACGACCCACACATCAGCGACCACCTCTTTGCCCCCTCCCTTGCATGTAAATCTTCAATCAGCCCTATGGCCGAATTCGCGGTTCTGTCGATCGCCAAACCGACGCGATTACGCTGCTGTCCCGCATTAATCCTGACCAAACTGCGCCTCGACTCCTCCGAGAAGCCGTTCCCGTTAATGTCGGCGGTCGGGGCTTTTCATAAAGTCTCCTTCTCCCTATCATATACAGCCTTAAATGCATCCTAGTGCACGTACGCCATGCCCGCGTTGAGGTTATCCAGCATTGCCAGCACCGTATCAGCTGTATCAAACTCCAGGCTCGCATGTAGTGTCGCGATGTAGTTGGTGCCGGCCATCAGGGGCATCGCTTGGAGGGTTTTAAAGAAGGTGAAGTCGCGAGTGCGGCGGACGATGTGGAGGTTGTGGCGAACGAGGGCGATGCGTCGTGTCGAATGGAGGGTTTGAGAAAGTGAGCGGTTGATTAAGAGGATCGTTGTAGCGGGTGGATGTGTGGAGATATGTGGTACGGTTAGTGGGGTTTGTGGTGGTTGCGGAAGTTCGGACAATGGATGAGTGAGGTTGAGTTATATAAAAATTGTCTGAGGTCATGTTAGGCTGCGAAATCTGGAGGGAACAATAACACAAGAAAAGCTTCGATGAGTTGAGTTTTGCCAAGTATAAACGAGATAGATGATCGAAGAGATTTATACCGACTAGTATACAAACTTCTTCCCTGTAATAATCCTAACACATTTGACCCCAGATCCCGTTATCCTTTTGATCCCCCAACAACAAAAGCCTTCTCAACTCTAGAAATAATCAGGTGCCGGGTGCGCCAGTAACGGCCTGGAATCTCTCTTCGCGAACTCTTTCTAGCGCGTTTTCGTCCATACAGGATTGAATGCCTTAGGAAATAAGCTTCCCATTCTTCCTCCGTTTAGATAGTGGCATTACGCTTCGGTTTCCGTGCAACCTTTCTGCGCGAGCGAAGAATTACCCTGTCCAGAGTGTATCTGCGTCGACCGTGCCTACGTGTCTCTTTGTTCGCTGTCGGCTTCCGGCAGGAAGCATCAGCGGCTAGGCCTTGCAGATATTTCGACAACCTTATATCGACTCTACAAAGCTGTCTCATGATAAGAAACGCCTTACGTTGAACTTTTGGGAAGTAACCACGTCGAGCTATCTCCCCTCCAATTCCTAGAAGCACCGAGTCTCCGATCCGCACAGGTATGTCTGGCACTGCAGAATAAAGCCAGTCGAGAACAGGCCTAACTCCAACGCCACAAATTCAATTCGATGGTGGACCCCATAGTGAACGCGGAGCCCAGGGAAGTCTCCAAGAGTGCTATGAAACACTGCTGCAAGCATCCATTACTTCATTCGTGCTTCTCTGAAACTTGGTTAATTTATTATTACATGTCATTTCCCAACATCTAACTTGCAGTAACATATGCCCCGCCCTTCCGTTTTAATCTAAACGTTGACATCTGATGCACCTCTATTCCTTTTGAGCACTCGATGTCGCGCGAGCAGTTGGGATATCACGAAATGACTGACGTCTTCGTCCTGCCAATAAGAAAGATGGCTGGCGATGCTTGCAATCACAGAAATATCAAAAGCCTGGAAATGATATCAGTAAATGCATGTTACATAACGGAACAAGAGCTTGAAACTTACGCCTTCTTGGATGCTGTAATCGACCCGTCCATTGCTGTTCAAACTCCTGATCTTTGCCTCCTCGCGTCTCAACTTTCTACTCCTTTCTTCCGACTCTTGCCATTCGAGGCCCCGACTCATGTCTTTGTCTCCCTCGCCCTGCCCGCTCTTCCGCCGCTTCTCAAATCCAGCATAGAGCGTCTCAATCTCCGAGTCGATCAAAGTAGGAGGATGCTCTCCAAAATCTCCAGGACCAATCGTCTCCTCGCTTAGCCTTCGTTTCTTCTCTTCATTAGTGTACGCCATATCTAGGTCTGATCCAGAAGACACTACCCCAGCACCAATGTTCGTGCCGGCTCCGACCGAAATTGGCCTGGAAGTGGGTTGTGCCTGAGTTTGGTTGGAGCTCAGCTTTGTAGCATCTTCTGTGATACCTAAGCTACGATTCAGGATACTGCTGGCTATGCCCGAACTGAAGCTGGTCCACAATCCGGAAACGCTCTGGCCGACTCTCGCGCCAATCCCTGTGAGGCCTTGTCCCACAGGAGCGCCGAAGATACCTTTCTTGGTATACGGAAGCGGTTGGGGTTTTAGAGTTGACATAGCCGGCGAGATGAGTGGTTCAATTCGATAGGCAATGGGATCAGTAGGATGGAAAATGTTAAAGAGTTGCTTGCACCTGGGCGATGACGTAGCGACCTCAAACATGTTCGCGCTTGAATGACCTATCCCGGCCGGTGAAATAAACGGGTCGTCGAATGCTTCATTACTCGGAGTTTTCGCAGGGACATAGCTGTTCGACGGGCGAGCAGCAATTGTTCTGCCTTTCAACATCTGAAATAGCCCAACTGGAGATCCCAAAGCATAAAAATCTTCGACATCGAAATCAAGTCTCAGGCTATCTTCCGTTGAGCGGCGATGCTTGTTACGATGTTTCTCTGCCAGCTCTTCCCTTTGATGACAAAGAATGTCGAACATGATTGCCGACCCGAGTGAGTGGCCAACAAGACTGACCTTGCCATTGAAGGTGGGATTCCGTTCTTTGAACAATCTGTAGATGCGATTACACTCTTGAAGCACAATTCGCGATATGTGACCCTTATAAGCCGGACTTTGATAAAGGAGTATGTCCAAAGCAAGATCGGTTATCAAATTGCGGACAGCTGGGACGCCCTCCACAGTAATGTCATCCAGAGTTGGATAATCCTGCTCTTCAAAGTCCAAATCACCAAGATCGTGCTCTTTATGGTTGTGTTTCAGACTTTGCTTTGGAAAATCGAGCAAATGTCGCCAACAGATGGGAAGGACTTGAATCCGACAATTCTTGGGCATTTTGTCCACTTCGGAATTCAATGCTTGTAAGTCAGCAGATGTCGCGTATATCCTTTTCATGGTCTTCCTCATTGTATTGACATCATGGACAAAGTTGACACTCTCCAATCGCATTCCTAATCGTTGTCCAATGCCGTGAGTAACGAGAAGTAAGTGCTCAATCTCTCGACCTTGTTCGTCACTCGTCTGGTCTTTGTAGTCGTCACGAATCTCCTTCTCATCTCTTTTCCGAATTTCTTCCTCTCGCTGTTCTGGATCTTCGGGTTGCAAAGACACGACAAGAGATGACATGTGTCGTTCAAGAGTCTTTCTCCGAGCTTCGAAAGGGGACTTTGCTCCATCATGATCTTCGCCTAATGGGGAGTTGGGTACTTCAAGATTCCTACTGAACTTAGGTACCTCAGTGGGAACATTGGGGGATTGGTCGGTCTTTCTATCATCGGGTCTTTCGCTGCTGGAAGTGGATCCAGATGTTCCAGGCCCATCATCATCTTTACCCTCTTTCTTTCGGGATGGATCTATGTAACCCCTAACTATTTTCACACCAGCAAAGTGTCCACCGCCTGCAAAGCGCTGGTATACAGTGCTGCTCATTCGCGAGAACAAGTCGTCAGTCAGCAACCAAGCAGTGGTGTCGTTTTGATATGTGACAATAGAATTCATATGAGCTCCGAATAGCCGAAGGGTTCTTGGTTGATCTTGCGACGGAGAAACTTCGGCATTATCATCTCCAAGACTTTCTACGCCAGGTGATGGTACATCAGCTCTCAATGTTTCGGACGAAGATCTTGGAGTTATTGGATTTGACCGGGGTTGATGGATTTCTCTTTGGATGTCTTCGGCAACTTTCATCGACGTCGGCCGCGATCGCGGTTGGGAGGCGGAACGTTTGTCTTGCTGAGAAAATCTCCATGGCTTAAGCTTCAAGTACCCTTCTTCCAGTTGTGTTGAAAGGTTCTCATCGCATGGTTTGAGTGAGGGGCCATCTTGCAGTGCGTGAGTCCCTTTACTTGGCCGACAGATCAGGCGTGGTACTAACCATAAAAGAACCATGTACCCCGTCGAATGTCATACACCGGTCCCAGCCAATAAGCAGGAGCAAGTTCCCGAGTCTCGATATCGACGTCGAAAAGATAGTCCTCATTGACAGGAACCTTCCATTTCCGCGATGACTCTGTTCCAGTACGCTGCTCCTGTTGACGAAACAAGGGACTTCCTAGTGTTTCCCGTCCTCTGGCTTGAGTATCTGCAGCGTCTGTTTCATCCGCAAACTTCTGAAAAGCTGTTTCAATGGCTTTAGAGTCACCAGGAGAGAATTGTGCCCATTTCTTAGGTGTTGGTCGCGGTGCGTCTGCGGGAACCGGAAGTTGGCCGGAGGGTAAAGGTTTACGTTTTGGAATCTAATGCGTGGTGTCGAGCTATTAGCCATCATGCACCTATACCATCACAACTATATCAACCACACAATCATCGAAGCTACACTTACATCGATAGCATGGAACCATTGTACGACCAAAGGAGGACAGTCTCTGGGGTAATTCTTCAAGCTCAACCTATGCCTGTGGCTAACAGTATGATCACCCCCTCTTTGAGGCTCCGCTCCAGCTTCACTCGCTTGTTCGTCACTTTCACGGGGTTTAGGAGTGCCACTTCGAGAACTCCACGGCGAAAACGAACTAACGCCTGCGGAACGGTAGGATTTATTCTCGGGTGTGGACATATTGATATTGGGCCGGCTAAAGCCGCCGGCCTTATCTTTGGAGAACCAGTGAGGATAGGCTTTGAGAAGGCCAAGAGTGACAGCGCGTGCTATTGATGGCAGGTAAGGTAAACGCAGTTGCTCGCGGAGAAGGATGAGGAGTGGAATGTGTCGGGCCAACTTGACGAAGAGTTGGGAGGTAACCTGGAGTGGGAGACGAAGAAAGGGGGTTTATTAAGTGAGGTAATGAGTGAAATGAGTGACTGGTAGTTAGAGTGAGGGTGAGGTCGTGTGTTGCATCTATATGTCTGCTGCTGTTTTCGTAGTGGTGGAATGTTCTATGTGATACATGCCCATGATCTGCTCCGCTGACGTCGACATCTTGGCACGCAATGCAAAACACCAATGCACGGGCCACAAGCAAACATCTCCTTCGTGCCTGCGGCCTCACGCCCTCAACTCCTCTTCTTGCCAAACATGCTCCTCCTTCCCGGCCAGTATCCTCAATGAATGGATCAAGGACTCTCTTCGACGATGGCTTATTTTGCAGCCTCCGACGCTGCTACTTGATCCATGCCGCCGGTCATTTCAACTATTTGCACTCCTACATCATATCGGTGATTTCGATATGACAAAGCTCATGCTCAAACCCTTCGAGCTTGACAAGGTCCCCAGTAACACCCCGAGAGACCAATATGGCAATATTGACTTCAATATAATCGCCCGAGACAATGAAATACGATACGGAGACATCAGCCACAGCAACCAATTGGCATTGGGCGTCGGGCATCTCTGCAAAGCGCTTCAAATTCGTGGATCTGGCGACGTTATCTTTGCTTATGAGAAAGCCTACAAAAACCGCTCTCGCATTAACAATGAAGCTCTGGAAAGATTCAATCGCCGAGCGCGCAATTGCACTGAAGCCATCTCCGTCTTGCGAATGATAGTCAAAATACTGGAGACTGCACTTATCGCGCAATTGGATGATTTGATAGAAGATGGTAAAGTCTTCCTAGTTTTCCTATTTTACGCCTGAACTCTGCTAATCATACCTTTTACTACACAGTCAAGCCATTCCATTCCTATCCTTCCCATACGAGCTAAGCTTGACTATTTACGCACTCGTTCTCATAAAGGAGACACTCCTAAAGTTTCTCCTCGGAATGAATAGTCACAGGCGTGCGCTGAGGCCTGCAGTCACTTCCGGCGTCTACTTCGTCTCATCTCAAGTCAACAATGAAGCAACGAAGGCTGTTTACGAGAAATCAACCATGTTTCTACCAGGGAACTATGCACACTATAGAGATTGCCTTCCGGCCTTGCAGTTGATGTCAACGCGAGGCCGTGGCTTTATAGAGCATTTGGAGATTCAAACGAGAGACAGGCCGGTCTTGGAGGGTAATATTCCGGTTATCAGCAAATCAAAAGAAGAAACCTTCTATCTCCTAAAATATTCTTACTTGCAAACGCAGAAACCGGAACAGTGTGATAATGTCACCACCGCCCCTACGGCCTCGAAAAGGAAAGATGTATACTGAACACCCTGATTGTATTCTGGAAACCATTAAGCAAACAATAGTTATTTCGAACTCTAGCCTCATAAACAAGAAATAATTGGATCGTACCCATCTACTGCTCCGCGATATATGCCACTGCAACAGCGACAGGCTGCTGGTGGAACTTTTCCAGAGCATACGTTTCTCTACGGCGAGGCGGGATTTCACCGCCCAGGGCCCCGAGGTTGCCGGGAAGGCCATGAACCGGGAGACATTTAAGCCAGCCATAAAGATGAGAATCTTATTTGGCGGTCTGGAATCTAGCAGTGTTGATGAGAATGCTGCCGAGAATCGAGGGATCAAAACACTGCGTTCGCAGATGTTCCGCAGGGTACCACTCTGCAAACCCAAGTCACATGGTTATCAGAAAGACCGTAGGAAGGCACCAGAGACTCTCCATATTGGGTCCTAACTCCAGCGATGGCAGTGGAACGGTGGGGACGGTTGTCCGTCTCGCAAAGGACGGAAAGGATGTGGAAAATGTCTAGCAGCCACGTAGCCGCAAGTTTTACTTGGCAACTTCACATTCCGCCCCGACAAAGTCATCGATTTTGGTCCAGCTACTTCCGGTACAAATACGACACGTTCGGAGCAGCGATGTTCGTGAGAATTCCAAGCGGGAGATGGTATCAAGAAATGGAAGCGAAGTGTACAAGAAAGGCAAATGAATTTCTCACAACCTAATAGAAATTTGCTAACTTCATTCTTCGCGACCAAATATTCCAACTACTAAGACCAGTCACCGACTGGTGAAAGACCAGAGGTTACGAATGATGGCGTCGGCTAGGACGTTTCAGCTCTAGTAACGTCACGTTGGAGCGACGGGTTGGTATATAGATGGGAGGATCGGCTCCTTTCAATCAATAAGCAATTATATGTTTGCATCAGCCTTCCAGCTGACAGATGGTGCCATCAACCCGCGATCAACGGCTTCATGTTGGCGAGTTGAAAAGGCTCATATGGAATAAAAGCATTACGCTCAGGACCGTTCCATTGATTGACGGGGAAGATCCGGACCGTCTCATGCACAAGCTCAAGATGTGTCCCTATGATAAGACAACTACCGCAGAGATTGTGATGCTATATGTGGAAAACGTCAACAGTGCTCAAGAATTCGGCAAATCCAAAGCCTTGAACGCCTCGCTGGGACCATTTTCTCCGGTTCGGGGTACGGAACATGCTCCGAGACGGCAACCAACTCCGAATGGGCGTTGGATTGGTCATTGACCAAGATATATTTCTCTTGTATACTTAGAATATGACATTGGCGTAGGGATTAGAAGCCAAGCACCTTAATTTAGCGTCATTTTATTCGACATGCGCCTAAGACCTCTCTAGAGGCCCTAGCAGTTTCGCCTAAGAAAACCCCAAATTTGCCACCCCAAATCTTGATGACCAAATACGCACCTAAGGTGACATGTTTGCGCAACCTTTTTCCCGCCTTACGTGGGTGCGTCGATGAAAGGTAAATTGGTAGGTGTGTATTTTGCTCCAGAGTATGGATTTGTCAGCTGGAAGTTGGTGCAAAGATTGAATCGCTTGTTGATTGAAAGGAGGGATACCCCTATCTATATACCAATACGTCGCTGAAACAGTGGTGTTACTAGAACTGAAACGTCCTAGCCAACATGTTTTGAGATGTTCATTCCCTTTGAGCATGGCGCGAAGGACAATTTGACCATTGTGTACAACCGAACTTATAAACTTGATACGACAGCCAATGACAGTCATACATGCAGAATGGCGACCTTTCAGCAACCATCTTAAGGCAGATTCTTCTCCGATACTCCAAGATGATATAACTGAACAGCCAATAAGCTGCTCTGCCATCCCAAACACAGCTTCAATCGTACCATGCTCACTCCAAAGACATCTTACCCGGTCTCCATGCTCTCAAAACACACTTTAACCAAACATCCCTATCCCACCACAACCACATGACTATGCCTTCATCCCTCCCCCACACACTTCACCCTCAGATCCCATTGCCCACCTCTCCTCCCTCTCTAGAGCCCCAATCCACGCTTTGCACTCCTCCACCGCGATCGCCGTAACAAAAACCCAGCTTCTAGCCTTTTCCATGACCTTCTCCCCCCTCCTACCGCTCCCCTCCCCTCTCTTTTCCATTCCCTCAACCTCTCTCCCTTCCTCCTCCAACCTCCCCACCCTTTCAACCGTCAACCACTCCAAAAACCAATAACATCCCCCGCTTGCGTCACCCTCCACCTTCTCCTTCCCTTCACTCCAGCTTTCCCCTCCACCCTCCCTCAATCGAGAATCCAACCCCTCAATGCCCCCCTTCCACCTCTCAGAGATATTCACCCACATCCACCCCCCTTTGAACATCCTCGCCCTCGGAAGTCTTATTAATCTCCGGACCAACTCGAGATTTCGATCACGGAGTTGGAGGAGTTGGGCGCGGAAGAATAGAAGTGCGGATGTGAGTTCTGAGAGGGTGAAGTGTGTTAGGTCCGAGGGGTGGCGGTGCAGGAGGGGGAGGAGGGTGGCCCAGGAGTGGAGGGGAAGGGGGACTGTTTTGGGGGGTTAGCAGGGTGTGTTTTGGGGTGAGTGAGACGGAGGGATGAAGGAAGACGGAGAGAAGGGGTGAGAAAAGAGAAGGCTTGAGGGGAGAGACGGGGAGGGGCGAGTGGATAAAAAGGGTGGTAGGATAATGTGATCGGTGTAGTGGTGTGGATGTGGTGGGGGTGGCGTGAGTGGTTTGATAGAGAGTAGTGAGTGGTATGATAGGAATGACTCACTCGTCAAATTCTCTCTCACAGGCGGCAGTGCTGGTGGCGGTGTTGGCGTTGGCGGTGGTGAGTACATCGGATCCCACATCTTGCTCGTGGACCACCGTTGTGGGGTTCAGATGCGGAGGTTTTGTACGCTCAAGCTGGGATAAAGTGTGAGTTTGAGAGTGTGAGGGTGAAGGTTTAAAGCACGCGACGTGTCACCGGAAAGGGGGGGTTGGTTTCGAATTAGGATTCCGCCGGGCGCGTTACGCGCCTAGAAGGGTGAATGAGTGAATGGATAGATAGATGAGTGAACTCCGCATAGTGGACGGCACATGGTAGAGCTTGGTGAATTTTCTGGCCGGCCTTTTGGCGGCGGTAGGATGGTTTGCTTTGCTGGATTGGGTTGAAGGGAAGCGAACGGCGTGAAGATTATAAATCACGGTGAGAGTTTTACTTCTGACTTGTGACTTGGTTCTTAACTAGGTAATCTTCTTTCACGGGAAGACCTATATTGGGGTGAATGAATTGATTAGAAAGGCACCCACGTGATACCGTGCCTACTGGCTTTAAAGCCTCCCCCGCCAACTCAATCTCTGCTCCTTTCCTCATTGTTTGCGATGTGAACCGCATCAAAAACCAAAACACTCGGAAGTCATGAGTCCCGCAAACACAAGATGACAAGCGGATGAATGGCCTGTCTGTGGTGCGGGGTGGCGACAAAAAAATGTTCACTGTCTGGACAACATGGCCTGGCTGCGGTCTGGGAACTGTGTAATGGTTAGCTTTACTATTCTCCTTTAACGACGAAGCTCCCCATCACATTGCTTATCTCGTACCTAAAACCTACCATCGGTAGATTATGCTAATCATTCCCATTATCCGTCGTAAATGATACTCTACATCACCGCATCTCCCTCCTTGCCTCCCTCCCCAACACCCCTCCAGCCCATTCCTCCTCGCGAAGAAACAGATCTGGACTAGAGGTAGGACTGGCCCCAGCTCGCTTCAGATAACAGCGCGTCCGGATTCAGAAATCATTGCCATGCCGAGAATTGGCAGACCAAATTAGAATGCTCTTTTTAGGGCCCCTTATTAGCCCCAGGCATTTAGGTGTTCGATTTTGTCCCTGAATCTGGCGAGAAGATCTCCGGGTGAATGGCTCCAGTCCAGTTCAAAGTAGATAGCTGCAGTTCTCGGATGAGAGTCGCTCAGTGTGAAAAGGGATACGGCCGATTCAGAAGCTTAATCTCTCGCCGCCCTAAATCAGATCTCTTTAGGAATCCTTGCTGCCTTCCTATAAAGTAAACCCTCCGGACACGACCATTCCTACAGTGGTAGCTTTCCAAAACCATTCACCTCATCTCAACTACATTTCACGTCGCCTCTACCACTCGCTCATAAATCTTGGTCCTTCACGCAGCATCCTCATCCACCATTGCAATCGCCGCCTCGCACCCTCATGTTTTAGCCTAGCGCGTGATGCAATTTTGAAGTTCACCTGAGCTCGTTCCTTCTTCTTAAAACTCCCTTCTATGCACAAATTCTTTCTTCAGCCGAACACCCGCCTCCAACAACGCCAGTGCGGCTCGCGCAGCTGCTAGAAAGTCAGTAAACCTCAACATCACGATGAATGTCAAAATAAAGAGCCCATGCCTTTCACTAGACTCCCAGGTACGTCTCTCTCGCACTCCACACTGACTTTTGCTCAACTCAAACGTCCGCAAACCACCAGGCCCGGACTTGGATACGAAAAGTCTTAGGCCCCGCAAAGCAAGTGTCGCATCAGCGCGTCAAAATAACGCTTCCGTAAAAGCCCTCGTCAAGAAATCTTTCTCTGCCATAACCCATCAATTCCGCATCTTTCCCACAGAGCTCCGCCCCCAAATCTCCAGCCACGTCTTCTCACCTTCAGCAACCATAGCTAACCCTCTCGTCCTCCAGCTGCATCAACGCGTGTTGGCTGGGCGAGGCCTTTGCGATCCTTTGGTTTTGGTTGGAATAGATGGAGGAGGCGTGACGGAATGAGTGCGTGAGAGGAATAGGTGGGGCAAGGAAGGCACGGAAAGGAAGGCTTGAATGCCAGAGCGTAGGGAGGCCTAGGCGAGATAGCTGAAAACTGAACAAGTGTATGACATGTGGTATTCGGCGTGGTAATGTTCGAAGTCTCACAAACCCAGATATGAAGATGGGCTGGAAAGAGGAATGAGCGCTCTTCAAGTTAGCAGAGCTGAAATTATAACGATAATCAGACCCAAGAAAATTGTGATTTTCAGCCTTGAATACTTCCAAGGTGCTCCAAAAACCACCAGGTCCATAAGAAACCACAACCATCCCCTCTCACCCAACAGCCAACCTCCCCGTTCCGACCCACCCAGCCCACACCCCTCCCATCTCAGCAGCCAAATCCTCTGCCGTTCTCCCATTCGCGTCCCTCAGCCTTCTAATATCTACCATCTCATCCCCCAGCGCCTGCTCCTCCCTCATAACGCCCAGCCTCCCCGCCTCTTCAAACACCACAGCCGGGAATTCTGAGAGAGGAAGTTGTGATGCTAGGAGAAGGAGGAGCCATGCTACTTCCCGACTACCACCTGCGACAGCAGCGTGGAGGCCGGAGTGCATGTCGCCTAGCGGATCTTGGTAGGTTAGGAGTTTGGTGCGGCCCTGTCCTTCCCCGTCTCCTGTTTGTATGGTCTCCTCATCCTCATCCTCCCCATTATCCTGAAGTATCCCCACAACGCCCTCAACGTCGCCTTCGCGGCAGAATTCTAGGAATGCGCGGGCACGCCGCTCTTCTGGATACGCTTTCAGATATCCTTCTTCTACCAGCAGCGGTAAAATATCTATCTGCTCCTGGAACCCGCCTTCATTGTGTAGGTTACAGAGGACCTGTTCCGTTCCGGTTTCGGAGGATATTGTGGAGATGGGGGAAGAGCAGGAAGGGCAGGTTTGGAGAGTGTAGGCGTCTAGAAGGCATTGCCTGTGTGGAAGTTTAGCCGGGTAGGGAGAGGTGGGGAGTGGAAAGGAAGGGATTCCATACCAGTGGAAATGGCATCCACAGTTCAAATGCACGTCGTCTGGGACGTTTGTGGTTACCGGCGCTGCTGCGGAGGCGCTGCATCCTCCGCCCATTTCGACATCGGAGTCTTCTTCATCTGAGGCGGAAATTTCGAGGACTAGGGGCTGCTGGCAAGCTGCGCAGACGGCCATTGTGGACGTGGATAGGAGGAGGCGGAGGCGGTAGCGAGGACATGGTAGAGGGAATATGAAGGTCCGGGGGCATTTGGGGAGAGGTTTGGAGCGGGTTGCGGCGGGGTGGGTAATTTTTTTGGTGCCAAGAGCGGTCCGGCAGCTTCTCCGCCGGGCAGGCGGCTACCCTCTAACCATTCATCAATATAAACATCTACAAACCCTCCATTCCAGTTCTCATCCCTTTTCACTCCCAGGAATCCAGCTCACAACATGTGCTTCGATTGACCCACACCTTCCCAATCTTCCAACGTAGGTTTCAGTAATCCGTTAAAGACCTCCAACCCAAATCAAGCCACTATTCTACCAAGGTACAGACTTCAATTCCAGGACCCAGATTAGGCAGAGAAACTCAAGAAACCAAACCGATGCACTCTTACCACTCCGTATCTAGATTGAAAGGTCTTCACCGGTGTTGCCATACTCAAACGGTGCCGAGCTAGACGATGGATAAAGGTTCATGTGAATCCGGCCACCTTTCCAGAGAATGGTCGGTAGCGCTTCATGCACCTTCTAACCTTCCTCTTCTTCTGAAGTTTTATGCTTGAGTGTTTCATCCTCCGCTATCCGGCTCTTTCAGAGTCTCTCATTAGCTTCTACTCTCGGGATGTGAGCTCTTTTGAAGGACAGAGTGGCCGAAACACCTCATCCTGAAGACATTTCACGAACCTATCGTATCTAATACTGCCACCTAGTAATCCTCTTGTCAGCCTTGCTGGTGTTTGTTCTCGGAAGATAGTTTACTCTTTTTTTTTTCTGAGTCGAAAAATTAGAACTCTGTAATACGTTGCCGCCAACTTTATCACTACTCAGAGCATCAGAGTCTCATAGGTATTTTAGGTTTCAGATGTCACATGCAAAATTTCACTTTCTGCCAGTGGGTATAAATACGCTGCAGCATTCATATCCTTTTCACACAATTTCTCCAACTCTCGATCAAACCACAAAATTTGCTCCAGAATATATTTTCAGGTTTATATCGAAACAAGCGAACAAAAATGCAATCTCAACCTATCGCATCTCCCTGACCTAACCCGGATACTGTCCGCATAATCAACGAAATGTTATATGGCATGTTCGGAAACTCCCGACCAACGCCAACAACAAATGAGAAACTACACCAAGGTAGGCTTTCAGTATCATATGGAAACATGCAAGCAAGCATGGAATATTCACCCAGCCCGGATTCCTCTCTTGGCCCGGACAGTGTCCACAGAACCGCCGGTTTTGTTCGCGCAAAGGGTAGAATGTTCGAAGAAAATGACTCGATTGAGAACTCGGTCGAAAATCCCCACGAAATTGGCACGCAATGTTCACCCACCGCATCTCCCTCTGGCCCGGAGAGTGGCTATGACCGTGGCTACGACATTGGAAATGACGGTTGCTTTGTACCTCGCTATATTCCCACAAAGAGCACAACAGACCAGAAACAAAACTACTCCGCCGAGAAATCCTTTAAAATTCTCTATCTCAATGCAGCTAAAACGTAAGTCCGCTTCATTCGTAGCTTTCAAATAATCAACTCTACTAATATAGGTAGGGATGTGGAAGGTGTTCTCATCTTTCAAACCGTCGCCGAATTGCTCGAAGTATTACCACCTGAAATCCGTCTCAAGATCTTTTGTGAAGCATTTGAGAACTACCACGGATACGATAACAGTACATGGGTTAAAAATGGTCTCACCTATTTTAGCCCAGGCCTCTCTCTCGCCCCCTGGTGTTTCTTGGACTGGCGGTGGCTTTCCTTCGCTCATGTAGGCTACCTCGCTGCCGAAGTGTTAGAGGCGTTGTATAAAGGAAACACGTTCTCGCACACTGCCAGCAGGATTGAGAGATTCTTAAACGTACCGGAGAGCTACACCATCGGTCTTGACCCAAGGAGATACATCAAGCATCTCATCATCTACCTAGACCAAGACTTCTCGCGGAACCTCTCCACGGCGCTCAAACAGCTCCACCAGATACACACAATAACTTTTATACTCGAAGATAAACTGTGCCTACATAACTACTACGTCCCAGCAAAGAAACTTCTTGTGGTTCGGGACGTGAAGAGGGAGCTTTTGGCAAGGGGCGTGCGCGTGTCTGTGTATTGTCCTCCTCTAGTGAAGGTCGGGGTTTGGAAGAGTGAAGACGGTCTTTTTAGCATCGATGCGGCTGTTGAAGATGAGGAGCCGGAACATACTTGTCTTGTAGGTAGGCCGTGTGTGTGGTTACTGTGGAGCCATGTTCAAGGGTTGGTGATGCAGGATGCTCTGGACTATAAACGGCGGGCTGAAGCGAAAGTGCACTTAGCGAATGAGTTGGAGTGGAAGGGAAAGCTGCTCCTTGTGGCGGACAACTTTATTAAGCAGGGGGCTTGGCTTGCCACTATAGAGAAAAAGTTGGAGTCAAAGCAAACGTTGGGCCTGAAGCGGATGCCGGATATAGCGGACGGGTTGACGAAACAAGAGGCTTTGCTGGCCAAGACAAACGCGCCTGCACAGGACGCGACGGGGTCGAAGCGAAGGATGCTTATGCCGGGCATATGGACTCCTCATACAAGGTAGCAGCGCCGGAGAACTGGCTGGCAGTCTTTTTCTTTTCTGTTTCAAATTTTAATTTGCTTGCGTGGATGATGGTTACAGTTGTGGGATGGGGAGGATACAGGGTATAATGGAGGATATATAAACTAATGTGCTTGCGGCTTTACTTCAACAGGTAGACAGGTCTTTGCAATTTCATTATAATCTTCTGGATACTCTATTCATTTGTTTGAGTGCCTTACACTGTCGGAACGACATGCTTGATGGTTAGCTATGGACAAAGACAGTAGATCCTCTAATTATAAACGGGAATCACATACGTAGCGCGTTCTGGAAAAGGGTTTGTCAACAAGGTGCTCAATTAGAGCCTCTGACAAACACCCGAGCCAATGGCCATTTCAAAAATGAAATTGGACGGAAGTGGCTCACTAGTAAATGTGCCGTCAAGTCCAGCCACCAGTATGTAAAATAAGCAATGGCCTTTGTTGGAATGGAGCCATTTTGAACTGGCTAGCTAGTCATAGTTTTTTATTGGACGTGAATTCTGAATTTGATCAGTGGACGGATTGGACTGTAGTCTCTAGAATTCCTGGAGCTCCAGATGAAGCTTTTGGTTGGCTCAAATAGGACATATTGTGATAATTTTTTTTTCAGTGTTTTGGTAAGAGAAGTGTTGTTAAACTAAGCTAATAATTACCTTGGCAAGCTGAGATCAAGAAATGAACCCCCTGTTATTTGTAGCGGAGAATTAAACATCTTCTGACCGATATCCGCTGAACTAAGGGACTTTGTCGTGGTTTATTAGGCGGTGCAGCCGATTTTTATATACCAGCCAGTCAACCATCTTTGGGGAAATTAATCTATCCTCCCACAGCAGCTACGCCCTCTAAAGTACTACTAAATTGATTAGCAGAACCTGCATTATTATCGATTAGTATATTAGCTACGCTACGCTTGCACTGTTGAGTTAAAGGCGTTGCTAAATAGTCGATAGGTCTGCGATGGAACCTCCTGCCTCTACTATGAATACAACTTCAATCGACCCTTAGACGCCCGCGCCGACACCGATATATATATCTACCGAGCAGATATCGAGGCCCCTATAGAGGGGGAATCCCTGCTTCATCTTGGGCAGCAGAGACGGCGCGGAAGCAGAGTCCGCTGGCAGCAGACGCAATGCGGGTATTTATTAAGTAGAACGCGAAGGCAGCGCGTTTGTAAGGTAGTAATAGGTTCTAGTAGTGAATAATCGCGAATCTATGCGGATTCTGTATTTACTAGTTAGCTATATATTATATAATAAAGGCACCAATCAGGTTCATAAACGCGAATTTTAACTTTAAAGAAATTATTTACTTGCTAGAGCGGGTCGCCGGATTATAAACTTTGCATCTTTGCAAAACCGATATTTTATTATATAAGTAATTAACTTTCATAAAGGATATTAGATTGTGTAGTGGAGTAATTCAAATATTCGTACTTGTTCGCAGCGCTGATTTCGAGCGGGAGCTTAACAAATTGTATGTGATTTTGACGGAGCAGCCATAGAGAGTGGGTCGGCCCGCTAACAGTTCTAATAGTATGTCCGCTGCAATTAAAATCACGTTTAAGCTAGCTAAGGCAAAGCTGATTGGTGGATTCCTTCTTTGTCATTACATCACATGCCCATTGTATATAACATCGTCGCTGGCCGAGATTTCCCACGTTCCTACTAGAGAGTTCAATAGGTATCCGCATAAAAGTGTTAGGACTAGCTGCTGTACACCAGCTAAACTAATCGCATTACGTTTCTGTTCTCGTCTTCTAGTAACTTCTATAGAAAACTTAATATCCTCGCATTGCTGTCGGGTGCGCTGTTGCTCTCCCTGTTGCGTTGTTGTAGTGTTGATTCTCTTCCTTCATCCTGTCACTCTACCTCGCCGCCGTGATGGATCGATTTTATTCCCAATTACGAAATAATTAAGCTTCCAACAATATTATCCTTGTACTCCTGAGCATAAATTCTTTTGCGAGAGGACACGACGTTTTCGACTAGTTTAAATACTGCGGGAAAGGAATATATGCGCTGTGAGGCGTTGGCCAAAGGCCCTTAATACACGAAACAGCACCACTCTCCCGTGTGGCTGTGAGAGAAGATAAGACACCAGCAAGAGCTTATAGTCGTGTTATGTAGAAGATCTAACGCTTGAACTATCTGCTACTTAACTTGAGGCCCAGATATTCCCCACAATTAGGGCCGTATACCGAGTGGGGTGGAAAGCGCATGTGGCGAGAGGTATGCGCACTACGCCAATCTTAAAACTTTGATGAACGTGGCGGGGAATTAGGGCTGACTACTATTCATATCAAGAAATATATGTATTCAGATCCTGGAGCTCTTTTACTCTAATCTCCAACCCATAGAAGGTTTCACGGGCTCGTGCACACGCCCTAGCTCGTGCACAGCTCCCGCCACCCCACTAAGCATTTTCAAACAATTGCAACTCCACCAAAAAT
>KV745026.1:0-54769 GCA_001692735.1 Lepidopterella palustris CBS 459.81 | reverse complement strand
TCGCCTTCTCGCCGGACGGCAAGCTGGTGGCCTCGGCCTCGTACGACGAGACGGTGCGGCTCTGGGACGCCGGCACGGGCGCCGCGCTGCAGACCTTTGAGGGCTATTTGAACTGGGTCACGCCCGTCGCCTTTTCGCCGGACGGCAAATACCTTGAAACCGATAGGGGAGTATTACAATTTGATTTTTCTATTAAAGTATCGTCAAATTCATTAAAGCCGTTCCGTACTCTATTTGTTTCAAATGAATGGGTAATAGAAGCTGGACAAAATATTCTTTGGCTACCTCATGACTATCGACCTACTTGTATTGCAGTTTGGGATGGAATTATTACATTAGGACACTCATCTGGGAGTGTTTCTTTACTCCAGTTTACCCAGGGGACAAAGAGGATATAATATAGAACAGTGTAGCTGTAAGTTAGATACATTATTAGTGAGGCTGTGGTAGCTTTACATTCTTAATTTTATCTATTATTTCTTTTTATCTCTATTTCATAGAGGGTCAAGGGAAACATGCGCCTTTATAGAAGTCTATAATCGCCACTTGGTTTCGAGTATCTTCTAGGTGGCGAGATATAATCTTGGAACGGGTTGCTGCCGTCCAAAGCTTGAACAGCCCTTCGGAACCTTCGGATGTCATATGAGGCTATCTTGTAATCGATCCTTTTAGGAGCTTTCGGACTGATAATAAGGCCCTCACGTAGCTGCTATACTGCGCGAGCATGGCTCTGAACCGCTTAGCCACCCTCTTTGTAGAGGTGCGAAGGACCATATGAGTCACATGTCACATGACCCTCACAGACTTATATATAAGTTAGTGCATGACCTGTTATTTATAATAAGAGCATTCCCCTTACGCAAATAAATTTGTTGGAAAGCTACTAAATCTAGATTATTTATTAGTCGGAATTCCCTCTGAAGCTGATAGGGCCATAGTATTGCGTGTTAGTCCGTCTTCAAGCCCTCTACAAGTAATTGTGGCTGGAGAGCTAGATTAATCGTACTTAGTACAAGCTTCTACATCGTTCGACCCTCTGATCTCTTACCTCAGCTGCTCGATTTCAATGTAATTAGTCTACGAACGGACTTTTGAGGACATGGATCGCCTTGAGGTGCCTTTACTAGGTGAATGCAAAAAATTCCTGGCGCGAGAGACGCAGACAAGTAGATAATAAAGCAGCAATAATAGTTATAGTAGCGCGCAGTAACAACGGAGCGTTCATAGCAAGGAATAATAACGACGGGCATAACGACGGCTAACACAACAACGGCTAAGACAATAACGGCTAATAGAACAACAGCTAATAGAACAACAGCTGGTACGCCGGCAACGGGAAAGGGCACTGCGAGGTATACTGAGGTATAAAAAAGTTAAGTGAAACAACGGCAAACACGGCGACGGACATAGCAATAGTAAGAACAACTATTGTAAGGCATAATAAGTGTAGCAAAGGGACACCAAATGCCGTCCTTAATTTACCTAAATATATATAACACTATTGCGCCGAAATACAGCCAAGACAATACTCTAATTACTATACAGCAACAGGTCACGACCCGCGCACGCCTCCCTTTTAGCACGCTTTACAACAAGGTCCTTATAGCTTATAACCTTCGCCTTCCCTAGTACCACTAACTTAGTTAATTATCGAACTTTGGCTTCGCTGTTAATTGTAATTTAAGAATTAAATTTGGTCTTGCTAGAGGGCACCCTTAGCAAAAGTATCCTGTTTAATTAGATTTTACAGCGATATAAAAGCCTCTACGAATGCTAGATAAAACCGGTACTACTAATAAATCCTTCTCGAAACCTACAACGGTGCGCCATAGCTATTCCGAAGAGAGGATAGTGTCGAGAATATAATACCATTAAATACAGTCTAGTATAAAGTAGGCTGGTACACGCTAATATACGCCAATTTGTGCTAAAATATCTCGCCACTGTTAAGGCACTTTTCTCCGCTCGGCAGAACTCCCAGAATGCATGTTCCTTGAAGGCAGAGTGTCTTTAAAGCTTAGGGCCATATTCTTTACTGATGAGACCATCGTACGATAACTCCGAGGTCCGAAGAGATATACATGGTCGTGATTAAGTAGGGGGGAACCGCTAAAGCGGCTCTCGATACTACCGTAGATTTATCTCCCGACGGCGTTCGTCTCTTAACCTAGGGACAGATATTAGTTCACCAGTTATTCAAGAGCTTATAGCAACTAGCATCCTTCTTTAAAGCCGAATATAGGGTTATTAAGAAGCTTTTAAAATGGAACAGAAAAGAGAAGAAAAGGCAGAAAAATGTTTTCTATATTCTAGCCTCTAATAAAGGCGGTAGAGCTTTTATCTATTCGCCCAATAAGGTGCGCTAAGTAAAAGAACTCTACTCTACCAAGAGAAAGAGGGTACTAAGGGGCTGGTAATATTGCTACAAAAGCTAATAAGAAGGTATAGAGGCAATTAGTAAATGAAAAGAAGCAAAGAATTGTGGAATTAAATCAGGCTATGAAGCTTACGAGTAACAAAGAAAAGGACAATGCTGCAGCGCTTAAGAAGCGCTAGATAGAGGAGGCACGTGGGAGATGTAATGCAGGGAGATAGCTCAAAGAGGAGAGGAAGTTAATGCAGCAGAGGCAGAAGGCTGAGAAGGTTGTATTCACTTTTCCTAAGGCGCCTTCTATTAAGGCAGCTATTGAGACAGAAGAGATGGTTGTAAAACCACCAAGTTCTCGTCCCCAACAAGTGAGACGAGCGCCATCACGATTTAACGACTCTGTGATAGTTATATAATAAGAGAGTGACATCATAAGCCTCTCCTCCTTAATTTTTTGTGTAAATAGAGTGTTGTGTTGTGTTGAAAAGCTTCAAGTTGTGATAGGTTTTAAATTTCGAAATCCGCGCACGAGCCCGTGGTGTCGAAGGGTCGAACAGTTTGGTTCGAGAGTTCGAAATTGTCTTCCTTGTCTTGTTTCTACGAAAGTAGAGTCTATGGCAATGAACAGTCTAGAAGAAGTGGCAAAGAATAGAAGACGTGGCGAAGAAAAGAAGTGGCAAAGGACAGTTAACTAGAAGCTCATAGCTAGTTCAATACTAAACCACTGTAGATCCGTTGCCAGTTCGACACGTAGCGACTTCTACTCAAGACACGATCACCGGCCACCCTGACGAAAAGTCGAGATAATTGAAGCCAAACAAGAAATCTTCCGCTTTGTAGCCAATGGTGGGGTTTACTGCCAAATGATTAGCATTTAATTTCCCATTAATATCTAGAAGAGAACTTACCATAATGGTAGTATATGACTGGCCTCCCTAGAGTCGAGTCATACATCACACCCTGCCCACCAGGCGCATACACATTGTCATGGCTGCCGAGAATCAATGTTCCCCCATTCTGAGTCAAGCAATTTCGTCCCGCCTGATCGAAAAACGGACCGCTCTGGCTCGTGGACCGGCAGACCATAATTTTATACTCATCACCCGTTGCAGCAAGATTCGGCGGGGTGTTACAACATGCGCCCGATGAAAAGAACAAATAGTACCACTTATCACCTCCATTTTGCCACCAGAACTGGTACGATCCCTCAGTGACCGAGGGGAAGTTCTGTCCTGGAGGGACGGTGCTGTTGTAGGCGAGATTGGTGGCAGCAGCACCAGAGGCAGTCACCGGAGGACTGTTCAGAGTCGACTGGAAGACACCCTGCCAACCTGACCCGAAGCTGAAGTAGATAGGCGAGCTGCCGCTTTCCTGAAATAGGTTGGGATCGATGAGATTGTAACTACTCGATTTCGGGAGGCCGATGCTGCCATGATCAGTCCATGTGCCTGGGTCTAGAAATGTTGAGGTTGCAACGCCAATCTCGGAGCCCTGGTAGCCGATGTATGAAACTGCGTAGAAGGCGTAATATGTGCCGTCGATAAGGCTGACGTCGGGGGCCTGAAGCATGTCAGCACAGACTAATGCAGAATGGCTTTGCAGTACGAACCCAGGTATCCTGATTGTCAGCTACATGGATGGCCGGTCCACCTGGGAGCATTGCACCTTTGTAGGACCATGGCCCGGTCAGACTCGGTGCGGTAGCAATCGCAATGTTGCCACTGGTCGAAAACCGGTAGTACGTTCCGGTTGCGCTCTTGATCACATTCGGATCATGAATCCAGGAGCAATTGCCCGTGCAAGGCTCCGGGTCGGGCCATAAAGAGGCTCGGGATATCAGCGGTATCGCGGCCACTGCAGTCAAAAAAGTCACACCAGCGAAGAAATTAGAAAGGGAGAGCATGGTGAGAAACAAGATCTTTGAATTGACAAACTGAGGATACGGCTACGACATCTTTGCAAGGCCGAAGAAACATTCTTGTTATGTAGTTCCGTCCCTGTCATATCTGGGTTGCCTAACTACAGCAAATCTTTATGATTGTTTCGACGTGGAGCAGGCACAGCCCTATGCCGCAATAGTTCTTCGGTCTTCGTGCTGATTGGAACAAAGTTTACAGCCAAGTCAGAATTCCCTGTTACCGTCTCCCAATAACGGGAGCCCGTGGTGAGATTATCGGGTCGGAGGGAGAGGCCGCACGCACGCAAAAACCGAGGATGCATGGTGCGTTGTTGAATCCTCGTAATTCTCTTATCCCTCTAAGCAGGAGAATCTGAAGCCGGCCAATGCCGATCTCTTACGTGTCAGGGAAGATGTTTCAAGATAAATAGCGGCCCCTTGGACTGTGCCCTCACAGCGTAACCAAGAAGCTGCCATGATTGACATTAATCATCGAACTGATGGCTTGCTGTCTACGGGCAATGTGTTTTCGAGGGTTTTCAAGCTGGTGTGAAATGTTTTGCGGTGAGTTATTCGGAAGTAAGAACAATGCCGACCGCAATTCCAAATTTAGGGGACATGGTTGAGAGATTCGCGGGGCAAAGTATCGGCCATTACCTGTGCGGTGGCAGTACAAAAATAGGTGAAGCCCGTTGGATTAGACCTTCTCGCCACACCTTATGCATTAAACGTTTTATCGGTACTTGCGATTAAAGAATGGCACCAAGAATTGAAATTATTGTTTTATTATGTGTTTTAACCCTGACCAGTTCATCAATTTAAAACATGAGGAACTCTCCAACGTCAAATCACCTCCGATGCCAACTCGGTAGATTTTTTTCCCCCCTCCAATGGAGGTTAAGAATTAGGTGTAGATTATCTTGCTTGTGAGATTCAGAATCTCAGTTGTGGGGTGGCTGTGTAAAGCAAATTAACCTGAATCAAGGAGTGTGCCATTCATCGTTGTCCTAATTAAGACTGAGGGACTTTAGCGCAGTATTTAAAGGCTAATTATAGGATTTTATCAAGGTTATTAAATACTCGGCTATTATTGAGGACAAAGTGACCACACCCATGTCCCAACTTGGTCCATTGATACAGCCACGTTGACTCAGCAAAAAATACTCCCGGCTCAACTTCGGCTCAACTGGCTCATGCTTGCACCACCTCAACTCGCGCTATACTTATACTTGCTCACGGTCAACTCAAGGCCAATCACAGCCGCTCAAGCTCAAATCTTACTGCCTCAGGCTGCTCTCGATCTCGCTCAGTCTCGCTCGATATCCTGATTCTAGGACCTCTACGTCATCTGAGCGGCTACCCTGTATACTACTAGAAAATGTCAAGTCTACGCGATCCGTATGGGGGTCCTGGTTTTGGGACGCCTGGAGGTGATTTATCGCCACCACCGGCGTGCTAATACCGTGAGAAAGGCCCCTTAGCGTTTCAGTGCATGCCTCTCCAATAAACGCTGTCTAAGACTTAACGCTAGACTAAGAATGAACGCTGGTTGGAGTGAACGCTAAGTAGGAATAAACGCTGGCTAGGGATTAACGAATGAAGTGGACAAATTCTGAGTAGGAATTTACAAACAGCGCGGACAGCCGCTAAGTAGGGATAGACCCAGAGAGCGGACAGCTGCTAAGTGAGGACAACCTCTACAAGAGGATAGCCTTTGAAAGTGAATAGTTTCTGGCTTAGGAAAGCTTCTGAAAAAGGATAACCTTTGAAAAAGGATAACCTTTCAAAGAGGATAGCCTTGAGCTTCGAACAGCCTAAAGGATAACCTTTGAAAGGTTGCCCAGTCCTAATTATGTTAATGTCTATCCCTGCATGTCGAGCCACACTACGTGCCGAGCCGCCAAAACTAAATTCGTATCTTAAGCCTTACGTTTTTAGTTGTTAGCTTTGTAACTATTAAGGAAAGACTCCACGATATAGAAGAGGCAAAGAGGCAAAGTGTACCTTATGCATTATAAGAAGACTACTATATATCCAAACCTATATTACAGATTTAAACCTACCTCGCTGATTAAATTTTGCATTCCGGTGCATTTCGGTGGATTCTAGGCCTGCGTGCGCCCTTGTCTCTTCCCACTAATTTGCAATGCGTGGCCAAACATATTTGGAGAAGTCAGGATATTGTAGAGGATATTCACTGGCTAGGATGTGAATGGAAAAGGGAGTTTCTCTCCTGGTGTTGGTTTTTGCCCTGATTTCTCTCGATCCTGTTTTGGCGGGATGGGACAAGCAAAAGAATAACGATGGTCTGGAGAATTGGGTGCGCGGGCACGATGAGAACGAGCCGGGAGGGAGCCGGGGATTGAAGCCGGGCGCGCCCGGGGGGAAAGATCTGTCGTCGTCTCTGAAATCGTGGATCTGCGGGTTGTACTGTAGAACTCGGGCGCGTACAGGAGATCGCTAGCGAGAGTAGGGACGATTGCGAAAGTCGTAAGCCCTAGAGGATTCCGCTTCTACTTATCGAGGTCGACCTCTATCGTCGAAGCCACGCCCGAAACTAGGCTAGAGAGGTACTAGATACTCTCGAGGGGGAGGCAGATTGATAGTAAAGCGCTTTAGAGACAACCGGGTGAGCCCGGGAAAGAGGATAAATCAGTATTGACATCGTATTGTTGCAGTTTTTGCAGAAGTGCAGCACTCTTATATCGGGGAGGCTAAATGCGCCGGAAAAGCTGCAGCGAACTCGATGTAGTTCCACTAACCTTCTGCTCTTTAATGCCCGCTTTCTTGTACAGTGCGGCTTTGTCCTTCATCCTCCTCCTCCTCCACCCCGGCGGATAGATCTTCTTCCTGAATACTGATAGCATATCAGAAATTCCTACTCTGATTGCCGTCGATCGGCTTAGCGAGTATTAGTAGTGTATATTAAAATTTTATTCTTATCTTTTTCGATCGTCTTAAACATTGGCAGAATGTATAAAATTGCTATTCTAATAGTTTTCGATCATCTTCTTAAATGCTAGTAGAATGTGTGAAATTTTTCTACAGTTAAAAGCTAGAATATATCCCTGGGTCTGATGCGACTCACCGGCCGCACAGGCTCCTCGTCCTCTCCATCCTCCAGTTCATCTTCATTATATACCATGCGGAAGCACTACCCAAGTTGTTGTCCATTTTGATCCTCACCGACTCGGCGCCCGAAGTATCCCGTCACGGTGATGGTTGCACATACCGAGCCCTTAGCGCCTTCTGTTGGCGCTTCAGCTTGGCCATCTTGAGCTGAATTTCCAATTCTTGAACTTCCAAGTCATCCACGTCGGGTTGGGTGCTTTCTGGATTGAAATTGTCATCATAGTCTTCAACAGCTCTTGAGTCAGACCAATGGTCCGGTCTGTCGTAGTTCGTGGAGGTTCTATGATTCTGTTTTGGAGTCTGAGGAGTATATGAATCATTTCGGAGGTATGCGGTTGCAGAATCCTCTCCTCCACGAATGTCACGAAGATAGTTGCTAAAAGTTTGGCTGGACCTCGCTATAGCCTCGAAATGGCCTTTCTTGAGAACAACTTTTTCGTCACCCGAGAACTTAGCGTCCTCCTGTGCCAAGGCCACGGCAGTCGCGATAGCATTTCTAATTTCACGGCCATTCCATCTGGCCTCCTTCTGATTGTATTGGCGCTCCGCAAACCGCAGGATCTCCTTGCTATCGAAATCGACACGCCCTTCTCTCAGTTGATCGAGGAGGTTCTTCCATAGTTTAATTACGGCCTCCAGATTGAATGGAGGGAAATAGAGAGTGAGGTGAATGCGAGACTTAATAGCTTCATCGAAATCGCCGACTCTGTTAGTTGTGAAGATGAGGATCCCAGTAAAGTACTCCAAAGCATCAATGAACGCTGTCAAGGTGTAAGCAAAGCTCCCCACAGGATGCGACAGACATACTTGAGGTTATATTGTTCCCTTCCCGATCAGTCCTTGTTCTTTGTGCCAAAATAGCGTCTGCATCTTGCACGAGTAGAATGCAACCCCATCGCTCGGCCAACGTCACAAATTGGGACAAATTCTGCTCGATCTCCCTTGAAACACTTCCGAGATCCGCGATCCGGACCGGTAATAGTGGTCTTTTGAGGCTAGCAGCGACTGCTTCTGCCGCTAAGGTCTTGCCTGTTCCTGGAGCTCCATGTAGCAGGATGAGCACACCACGGCCTTTGCCCTGGACAACATCCACAAGTCCGTCATCATATTGCGGCGCATTCTGGACCTGGCTCCTGATTAAGGCTAAAAGCATAGCCTTGTGCTCGTCAGGAAGGACTAGTTTTTCCAAAAGGTCTACTGGTTCCAACACTTCTTGGAGCAGAGAAACATTGAGAGGGAACCATTTGCGATGATGTAACGAATAACCACATATGCGGTAAGGAAGCAGAAGCAATTGATCCTCGCCCAGCTCTTTTTGATGCATAGCTTTCAAGTTCCGCGAGCTACGAAGGAACTTGTCTCGCAGTTTAAGGTCGATAATTGCATCGTTGAAAATGTCCGTGCATGTCTTGCATTTTGGAATAGAACAATCTACCGTCTCAAAAGCTTCCCGGTTGTTGGCCTTGGTCGCTTTCGCGATGACGCCTCCGCCAAAAGACGGATTCCAAATGCAACCCGAACTCCTGCACTGCTCCATGGCGGCGATGTTATCAATGATAACTTCACTGTTAATCTAATCCAGGGTAGGCGGTTAGTATCAGTTCTGGGTCTTCGTAGGTATATTTGCTTGCCTGCTGCTGGGTACTGTTCCGAGCACAGAACGTACACGCATCTCGATGATTGGGATCCCACTCCTTCAGGACCAACCCGGAATAATAGTACCGTCCTCTTTCCGTACATTGGAGAAACCTTTTGCCTCGATCAAGAAGCTTCACTCTCAGTTCCATTGCGAATGAAGACTGACTAATTGGACAAAGAGGGAGAGAAAGCACATCGCGTTCGCCAGTGAACTCGGAAATGACAAACTTGTGAGGTCGTGGACCGTACGAAGTCCCGTCGAAGTCTAGGTAGAAGCAATCAATGACGAAATCGGTACATTCTCGAGATGACATGATCGCGTAGCCATCGTGACTGTCGTAATCCAAGTCTTCTGAATTACCGAGCCCTTCGCTTCTCGAGTTATTATCGACGTCAAGTATTGGGCGACCTCCGGTTACATGTAGGATCTGGTACGCTCTGTCGTTGTGGTCGGAAGTTGGATTCCGAGAAATGGCTATCGTACCAGGTCGAAATACCAGCCAGAGGTTTTCGAACGAAATCTTCTGCAAACTTTGATCGCGCATTTGTTTGCAGATTTGGAGAAGTTCGCTCATGTCGTTGTCCATAAAATCAAGCAGGCATTCCAATTCCTGAACGGTTCTTCTGGTCTTCTCAATTTCCAAGGCAGGATTCTCGTCTGTCTTGCTCTCTATTCCGAGTTCTGACTCACTAGGGTCATCTGCTTCAGCTGGTTCCTTGCGGTGGGCTTCCTCAAGTACGCGCAGTTTCTCTTGCATGTCGGCGATGTAACGGCGCAGATCATTCTCGTAAACAATAAGAGGTTTGAAAGGATGAATCAAAACATTGTGGTTTGAAGAGAACCTATACGCAGTGATCTTCCTCAGAGTGTTGATAAGGACCTGTGAGTTGATCGCGACACGGACTGGTCTGCTTGTGGCGGTTGAGTCGAGGTCGTCACTCAGAGTGTTGGCCCTCGATAGGGGTTGAATGTCATCTCCAAGTTCCGATATGCCAGGAGATGAGCCTGTGGCAACCACTATAGTTTTGAGCCAAGGCATGATGCCCGCTCGAGTCTTGACCTTACGCCACTGCGAAATAGACACACGCATGACACCAATTTCTTGGACAACGCCTTCCACCTCTTCTTCGACGAGAGTGCTAATGGACGGCGTATATCTAGCGAATGAGGCCATCGAGACACTATCATCAAATTTGACGGACTGATTAGCGACAGATTGAGCCTTGACGCGTGAAAGTCGGCGGCTGGCGACGCTCGAAAGTAGATCGTCGTCATCGCAAGCGCTAGCGGCTGTAATGGCTTCAAGACTCGGCTCGTCGTCGATCATCTCGAATTCGTACTCAACGATCAGATGTTCGCGGTCTGGTACTCCGATATCTTCTGTGAATCTCATAAGATCGGAAAGGAGATCCCTTAGATTTTGTATAAGCCTGTCGAACTTGTCTTTGTCGTCGACAGCCCAACGAAGTGTGCCAGTGATGTGGGTCTTCCGTTGAAGACTCGTGTTCCAGAAGTCTTTGGTGTTTTGGAACGCTTTGGAGAAAGCACTCAATGCTGGCCCCTCGATCAATTTAGACCCGACCGGTGCTCGCTGAGCTTTTAAGCCGTACTTCTTCTTCAGACTTTCGCCGTCCGTAAGAAGTGCTATGATTCTTTCCATGGTCTGCTCTATTCGCCTGTTTCGAGGACCAGATAATGGGTCGTCGAATCTAGATTTTGCCCGATCGGTGTCCATAAACCCGCAGGCCTTTCCCCAGGCCATGAAGTGAAATTGTTGGTTATCGAGCATCGTCTGGAGTGTTTCATAGTCGCAAGACCGCGCACTGTAGACCTGAACAAGCTTGAAACAGTCTACACAGGTGCTGAAGAGGCCCGCCAGACCGATGAAGCCCACAGTCAGACCTATCGCTTCAGCCATGGTGATTAAGAGGATGAGTTGTCCGGCCTCGGGAGGCGTCTCGGGTATGCAAAATGGTTGACCTCTACCATGAACTGCTGAGATGAGTATTTTTCTCTGTCAATAGAAAATATAGCGGTCGATCCTCAACGATATAGCGACCCCGACGAAAAGGCACATTTGAAGCAGGTCTTCATCGCTGAAGAATTGAAGGTAGCACGCACATGGTTGTTATCGTTGGTTTTAGTGTTGGCAAACCAACGATGGTGGCGCTTTGAAGAAACTCTCGACAGGGGGGGTCCGGAAGCGGGACCGGTCAGAACAGATGATAATGCATCCCCGCAACTGCTCTGGCCTGATTTTAGGAACTATTGCAGCGACACATGGCACGCTGGACGGCCACAGCGACGATAAGGGGAAGATTGCCAAACTCCAGGAAATATACGGCAACACATCCATCCCATTTTTTTTTCCCCGCAGCCATGAGGAAGTATCGCGCATTTTCCAAGGTCTGCATCTCGTAGAACCAGGAGTTGTGTTTCTCGATGACTGGCGCATTGAACTGGATCTGCCGGCACCAGCTGCAGTCAAATGGCTTTATGGCGGGATGGCAAGAAAGAATTCATCGCCACCAGCGTCTGCCGTGCCTCAACGGTGCGCTGATCTCATTCAGTTCCGGAAAAGTCTCGTCAGCTCTCATGTATTCACTCCTACTTCCCTCCTTGTCCTGGTCTGGTGCTTTGTCGCCATGCTTGCGCAGTCATTCATGGACGTTGGAATCACATCTTTTTCAGCAACTGAAGGACATGACATTAGATTGAGATGGAAAGCAAGTATGGAGTCGAATAAAAAGGTTAGGTCAATTTCTTAAACGCTCTACTGTCAAGAGCATTGTTAATGCGATCTCAGTCTTTGAAATTGGATTGATTTTTGAATAACATCCCTCCCTGTGTCGCCAGAAGTGTAAGATTCCAAGACTGTTCGGAAACGTTGAGGCTGATTTGTGATAGATTCTATCTGGTCCTGCTCCGTCTGTGCCATTTTTCTCAACAATCTTTTGTACGTGTCGTGCAGCTCTTGACCATGATTTGACTAATGTAGTGTGTCAGTCTCATGTTATCACGGACTGTGCAGCCATCCAGGCAATTAATGCCAACCTTAGCTGCGACGTTAAACATCACCGTCCTCGATGCGGTTGGAAGTCCTCCACGAGTATTGCCATACGAGTATTTCCGAAGATTCAAGGCAAGGCCATTCTGTTTCTTTGCAATGACGTGAGCCAAAGGCGCTAAGGCAAGGTCCACAGGTTCAAGGGGATTCTCTTGATTGACCGAGGAGGATATCTGATCCTCAGCATGAGGAACAACCGTATACTAAACGTGAGAAACTGGCGTTCTTCCATTTCTCCAGGAAGTACGATTGCTATGTCAGCGCTCGTACGCACATGTCACGAATTTGGGTCCTCCCCCGTACGTGACTCGCAGTCGGAGCGGTGTCCTGAACCAACTTGCAGTGGCACGTGGACAAAAACAAGATCCCAAGCATGAGCGACATGGTATGAGCAACCCAAGAACTGACAGTTATTAGCTGACGTACATGAATAGTTCTGTTTGTCAGAGAGAAGTGGTCAGCGCCGAATTGGAGTCGCATGATATCAATGAAAATTGGACGGCCGCCGGTTTCCCTGTACCAGAAAGACGGGAGCGAGATAGATCAAAACCATTGCAACGGCACGAGAAAGCTGCTCGATCTCAGTCCGGCTCTGTCGGAATTGACTCAAACAAGGATGACTTTGACATGGACGATGACGATATCTCCATATTTAAAAGGATTGTACGTCCGTCTGAGAGAACCGACGAGGAGTTTGAAAAGGGAGCAAATGGCCAAGTATGTTATCAGTATGTATGTATGTATGTATGTATGTATGTATTCATTTACCCTGACCTCTCCCGTGTTGAACTGCTGGACCAAAAGACCAATGTCTAATGGTCAGACTGTATGGGCGATATTATATCCAACATCCCGAAGGATATGCAGGCTACAACTACTACGGTCTATCCTTGTGTTCTATATGCATGTACCACTTTCATGCACGAATTTTGGTGCCTCGTTAAGGCCTACGGTTGTTTCCACTGCTGATGGTTCCTTGTAAACATGGGAAAGTCATGTATCTGCCATTCTGTTGGTGCTGCTGAGTGATTGAATTTCACATTCTGTATCTCTGATAGAAATCTAGTAAAAGCTGGGAGCGCTGAGAGCAAGAAATTTGAATAGCGAGGCTGTCGCTATTGTTGCTACACTGTGCTGTACTGTTGGTTGTGGTCTTTCGAATGGAGACTGTTTATTTCGGAATCGTGTTACGAGGTCTTGCATAGTGAGTATAGTATTCGGTGGGTTACGAAATGGCGCTTTCGGTTGTGGTGTAGATGAGGACGCGAGAACTGATGCATATGTACGTGGCTGTGAGGTCGGTGCAATCGGCGGTGGTGAGGGAGGTTGTGCGTGTGGTTGGGGGTCTAATCGCTGGGAGAGTTGAGAAGACGGGGCGTTGTAATGCGGTTTCGGTTTCGGTTTCGGTGATGGACGAGGTATGCGGCTCGGATGCGGCTTCTTTGGTGTATGGGGTATAGAGACTATATAATGCTGGTTTGGAGTGTGAGGTGTGTAAGATGTATCGGAAACTGAGAGGTCCGATTTGAGTTCAGGCCAAGGGCAATCGTCGTCATGTTTTGCCATGAGCTCCTTGACTGCGGTATAGTTGTCGTAGTCCTTCCAACCATAGATTTGCATGCTACAAAAAGCGCATTGAACTAGGTCTTCGGGTCTTCGGAGTCGTCGGGAGTAGTGTGGTAATACCCTGCCACGGCAAGTCCTATTGGGGAAAGATGTTGATGCGGCCAGCTGGAGAAAGATTTGATCCTTGAAGATAGAGTTAGAAGGCCGGGGTATAGGAACGAGAGCGGTAGTGGTTGTGTCGATTCTGCTGATGGCGACGGCAGTATTGGGGACGATAATGGTGATGGAGCCGGTGAAGTTGGTGATTCAGGGGTACGTGGAGACGCATCGAGGCGCGTTGGGGTTGAAGGATGAGGAGAGGGTGAATTGTGACAACAATGAAGAGAAGGAGTTCTGCTTATCTGTGAATGACACTTCTTTCTTCTCTTTTGCGGTCTTTGACCGAGTTGTAGGTGGCATTCTCACTTCCTTCATCCGCTGTGGTCCTATAGTAGCGTGCCCTGGTCCTCAAAGAAGTCTATGTTATCAGTAGCTTGCAAAACCGGTGTCACCTCTTGCACTTCACACAACAGTTTTACATTGCCTCATCGGGCAGGGCTCCATGTTGGTTCTAACCTAATGTGGTCAAGCATCGGGTAGCTGCTCCAGGCACTTGTACCTTAGGGCTGTGCCAAAGTCACGCAATGCGCTGACAGCCCAGTGTACAGGGAGTGCGAATACCATGGAGTACCCTTGTACGAGCTATCCTTAAATTATTTAGCGTGTTATAAAAGAAACGTTATGGGCCTACCCGCCCCTCCTAACGCGTTGAAGACGCGTTCCGACGGCTCCTGCGTAATAGAGGCTGTGCATCTGCTTTATATATAAACCCTCCAGCTTGAGACCCATTTCGTCACCCGTGCAGATCATCATCGCAATGGAAAAGTCCCAGAACAACGTCGACTACAAACCACTTCCGGTGGACGGATCTCAGATCCGCCTCGTGACGATCATCCCAGGCGAGAAGGACGCCGAGATCGAATGCGTAATCTCTCACTATCTCTTCTTCGGGAGCGCACTCGACGACCTGGAATACGAAGCACTGTCGTACGTCTGGGGCGAAGCGACCGACACGGTCCCAATCACGCTCAACGACAAGCCGTTTCAGGCGACGAAGAATCTAGCGGCCGCCCTGCGCGCACTGCGCCGTCCGGATGCGGAGCGCCTGCTCTGGATCGACGCCATTTGCATCGACCAAACTAGCGTCGCAGAAAGGAATCGCGAAGTTCGCCGCATGGATGAGGTCTACCGAAACGCAGTCCAAGCCATCATCTGGCTGGGCGACGGGACGGAACCGGGGAACATCCCCGACATTCCGCAAGACGATATCGACAAAGACCGCATTCCGCTCGAAACCTATGCAGTTCTGGGTTTGCTGGCGAATGCTGACGAGGAAGAACCAGAAGATGCGGCAAACCTTTTGATGCAACTAGGAGACCCTATACGCGCCTTGAGGCTGCTGTGCATATTTTTCTCCCGCCACTGGTTCACGCGCATCTGGATCCTACAGGAGATATCCCTCTCGAAAACGGCAACGGTCACGTACGGAGACAAGGAGATACCTTGGCGCTGGGTCGCCGAAGCCACAAACGCCCTTAACAGACTTAAGGCGAACGCGGGCTTTATGCAAGTGAGCGCCGCAGTTAAAGCCGAGAAAGTCGAGCAATGTCGATTGAGAACCATTAGACATCTCGGCAACGACGACCCAGCGCTGCTACCTTATCATCTGAATGATTTGCTCTGGCAGACGCGGTTCTTTCATGCGACGGACCCTAGAGACCGCCTCTACGGGCTTATGGGGATGGTAAATCGCCGTCTGCGGGAGGATAAGTTGCTGGAAGTCGACTACGCGAAACCAGTCGCCGAGGTGTTCTTAGGCTTGAGCGTTTTCATGCTCCAGAACGGTATGCTCTCGTACTCTCTGTGCGCCGTCTCGATGCCAGTCGAAGGTTTGCCTTCGTGGGCAACGGATTGGACGGCCTCGTTGGACGACCACTCCGCCAGCGGTGGTCCCTCCGCCTCTAGGGTTTCTTCTGGCCTGGAGTTCATGATGCAGTATTATCAGATTATAGATACGGAGCCGCCGCCAAACCCGCCTCGCTTTTCACCAGACCTGCGCCAAGTCACTCTCAGGGGCCGCGTCGTCGACGCGTTTGGCATCTGGCACGTGGCCAAGCGCTTCGACGTCGGCCCGTCCAGAGTCGAAAAGGTCGGGCCGAACATGCTTCGCCTTTACCGCGAACGCCTGATCGAATGGGAAGACGAGATGGAAAGCAAGCCGTGCTCGCGGGAGGCTTACACCACTCGGGCTGAGCGACGCCAGAAATGGAAGGAGGCGATTCTGCACGAGCTGCCAGGTCAACCAACGAAGTTGAGCGCAATCTACGACGTCTTGACGGATCGCGATCGGGAGCCCTCTCTGTCGGGGGAGGCCGAGGTGGAGGCGGTGACGAGCTTGCTGGGGTGCTTTGGAATGAATATGGAATACAAGCGACCTTTCGTCACCATGCTGGGAATCATGGGGAGTACCAGCGCAAGCGACATACGGTATAGGGATGTGACGTGTGTATTCGTCGGATCCAGGGTGCCGTATGTTCTGCGACCTGTGGACGGATCGCTGGGGCCGAGCTTGCAGTGCCAGTTCGTAGGTTGTTGCTGGGCGACAGGGCTCGTCAATATCGAGGCTGCCGAAGGGGAAAGTCGTGGACTCTGGGAGCTGCAGGACATCACGCTCGTTTAAGATTTGATGCCTAATGCGGTAATTCAACGCTACGACGCCACACCTGCGCCATGTGGCGCGACAGGCACGTGCTAACACCAATTGTGTAACCGGCTATTTCCTGTTGCACGATTGCGTGCAATGTTGTATTACGGAGCGGAAATCAGCGGGATCAATAGGATATGGGGTGTCGACCTTCATTGAGGTCTGTTCTTCGTATTTTCTATCAACGATTTCAAAGCAATAATCTCATGGAGGGTGGGACCCGATGAGTCTAGACACGTGATTTCTTCTGAATCCGGTCCTGAGGCGCTTACCCTGCAACAGGAGGTCTACGTAAGGAAAGAGTCGCGCATAGAAAGGTACTAATTAAGTTACATGGAATCTGCTCCCCAACGATAAGCAATTTTCACCAAGGCGCTACCCCGGATATTCTAAAGCTCGGGCCGGGCGTTTCCACATTTCAAGGTGCGTTCATTTGAAGTAAGCGATATTAGAGAGCATATCTATTATTCTCTTGAATAATCGTACAGACCTTTCAGGTATAGATCAATAGTCCACCACCAGTCTTTCCGCGCCAAAAACATTTTGCCAGCCTCGACACGCAGGCGGCTATTAAGGCACTCAATAATAAATCCCGGAGGAAGGTTTAGCTCTAGAGGTAATATCTTAGGATTATCTAAAAGGGAGTTTTAATCAACCCCAGGAGAAATCCGTATCGCATCGTCTAAGGCTCCTTAATCTATAATACCTGGGATGTGATTCTTCGGCTTAAGTTAAAGACATCCTTGGGTTTCGTACCTTTTTTTTAATTCCTTTTACCATCTTTTCGTCGTCACGTTTTCGATTATGTATATATATATAAAGCGAAGGTTCTGAAACTTAATCCTAGCAGTTCCTCTAAAATAAGTATTTCTATTAGTAATGAGTTTCCTTTCGATATTCTGCAGTTCATTCATCCTGCTAATATAGGTAATACTGGAACTCAAAGTTTGTTTTTGCGATATACTTTCTTTCTCAGACGAGCTTTTTTGAAGCCTTCCGGATTTTAAAAGGTCCCGGTTTTGAACCCCCTACCCCCCAGCATCCTAGAATGGGCCCTCTTTTGGGCCCCTTTTTTGGGCACCATATTAAGGACCTCTAGCAGCACAGCATAACGTGTGCCATATCTTCGACCAAAGCATTTAGATTGTAAGGGTCTATTATGGCATCTGGCGAACGCAAACGCGACAAAAGATTCCCCGGCAGCGATCTTTTCAGTAGTCTCGGCCAGGAATTAACACTTCCACGCAATAGTAAAAATGAAGCTACGAAAGTACCTGAAGTACCTAAGCTAAACAGCACAAAACGGAAGAGACTCGAAGTACCTCAATTGAACTCACCTATTAACTTTCCACCTCCCAACCCTTCACCTCCGTACAAAGAAGGCTCCATCCCCACCGAAACGTCGCCGTGGGAGCACTACGAGAGGGCCTATGACATCGAGCTAGGTGGTTCTGTTACAAGAGTTTCTAAGATTCCCGAAGCAGAAGACGTGATTGGTGGCTCCGTCATAAGAGTTTCTAAGATTCCTGAAACAGAAGATATGTTTACGCTGCGCAGCTTTTCGAATTCCGATACAGAGAAACTTGATCTGCTAAGCCACTTCAAACATAAAAACATCCTCACAACATACGAAGTATTCCCTTACGCCAATAAGTTTTACGTCATTTCTGAAGATACCGAAGTGTCTTTAGAAGAGTTCATTATCGCTCGCCCGGACGAGGTCCAACTAGCAGCGATTACTAGTCAGGTAACTGCGAATGCAATGCAATAGAAGACAAGGCTAATTGAAGTTAGGTTTTGGACGCCATAATCTACTTTGCAACTAAAGGACTAGTGCACGGTGGTATTACTTGTTCAAATATTGTCTTAACAAAGAAAGGAGTAGTCAAAATTGGTAAGTAAATCGATTTAGGTGAAATCCTTTGCTAATAATAAATACGCTCTAGCAAATCTGGAGAACTGTAGTGAAATCGATTCGAAGAACAGACGAAGTGATGTACAAGCCTTGGGTAAGGTAATGCAACAGTTGATGGAGAATGGAACCGAGGATAGGAGACTTGGATTAAGAGACCCATCTAGCTGGTCGAAAGACGCAGTTGATTTCCTGTCCTTGACCATGACTGAGACTGCAAAGCAGCTATCAAAGGTGTGTTGTCTCCAAAATTTTAGTCATTCGAAATATGCTAACGGTACAGCACCCATTTTTTGAAAAAGGCGAGGATTGCAAGGGTGGCTCGATTGGTTTCCTTGGCCGGGGTTTCTGCTTGTCGATTTTACAAACTCTAACTTAATGAGTGATAGAACAATGTACGCCGTGGTTGTTTTTTCAATTCTTCGATGGAAGCGGCGATTTACAAGGAGCCCTAGCCGAGGAGTATTCTAACTCGACAAATCTCTCAGACGGCGAAATATATCTAAAGTTGCTGTACTATAGCAAAGAGGCTAATAGGTTAGCTGGAACCGTATTTGCCAAGAAATGTATAATGAGCCGTCTTAGTAGAGATAAGCAAAACGACCTAAAGCAGCTACTCAAGCATGGGCCTCTTGTTACAGCATTAGATGCTCTCCGATCGCTTCCGGGTCTGTAGTATGGCTTCTAGATAGGGCATAAGTGGATAGGAATGAAGGTTGATAAGGTAATTAAGAAACCTCTATATAATACATAACTGCTAACAGTTAAACAGTTGATATTGTGTTACCTTGGCGAAATTTTGGGTGTATTCACGCAAATATTCAGAGGGAGAAAGGAATTTTTCGGTAGCCTAGATCGCACGACCGCTAACCTTATACAGTTACAAGCGCCAGGTATTTCCAAAGAAGACCTAAGCTCTTTTAAGAAACCCTTTGAACAAAAGATATCTTTCCGTTAATTAAGGATTCTAGTGACCAGTAGAATATTTAGGGAAACCTTTAAAAAATCACCAGGGCTTCCAAACTAGACAGCATAGGTTCGTATTTCATATGCTGGTAAACCATCGAATGCAAGGGCAGGCCTCTACACCACAGATTTCGAACCCTTCGAGATGAACATCTTAATCCGCTTCCAATTATAATGACTGCCTACAGATGTCTGGAGAAGTAGCGACGAGGGCTCTCGAGCCGCAATACCGCAAGATTTCTCCCAAAGCTCCAAAAAATTGAGCTGCGATAAACTGTAGCGTGTCGATAGAGCGCAGAGTGTCTCTATCGTCAAAGAGCCAGGATCAGAGAGCGTTGAATTCGTCCTTCTGGCACAGCCGAGACACACTTGGCCATGGTAAACAAATTTCGGGGAACTGGAAATATAGAGGGTCGATTTCGGTGAGGAGCGTGTTGTTAGTGCTATTTTTTTGCGGATGCACATCTCGGTCTCAGCGCAATCGCTTTTTGATTTCCACTTCGTATTGAGGCGTGACGTCTGGTAAATTGTAGAATAATTCCTCCACGCAGGCGGTAACCGTCAGATCAGACTTCCCACGTTTGTCCATCAGAGAGCAGCAAAAGCAGCTGTATTTGTTCCACGCATGGAATTGGCGCCAGTATGTGTGTCAGCTGGAAGCTGGTGCAAATATTGAATCGCGTGTTGATTGAAAGAAGGGGTTACCCCATCTATATACCAATACGTCGCTGCAACGTGGCAGTACTAGAGCTGAAAAGGCCTAGCCAACAATGTGATGGTCCCTCGAGATGGTCCCTCGAGATGGTGATTTTGAGCTCTTGGGGTTGGTTATCGCTGGGAAAACTGTAATTCAATTCAGATACTAATTTTTGAAGTGCCTGGCGATTATGGAAGACGTCCCTTGAAAAAAAAAAAAATCCGACGTGTACTTGGAGGTCCAGATGCTCGATGAACGGGAGGCAGCACAAATGCTCTACATTACGGATTTTGATATATCAACGGAGTTGAGTCCCGATACATCCGTAAAAGGATCACGTCGTATTGGATTTTAATTTCCCAGGAAGAAGCACATGGAAACCCCGAAACAAGCTTGGAAGATCCACGTTCCATACTGTGGATCATAGATCTCGTGGACTTTGCTGCTGTCGGACTTTTTGGAAGGAAGGATCTATTGACTGTCTTGTATTGCTATCTGAGAGGTTCAAGTGCCTTATATACACGAGAGTTGCTCGCTGATCCTGTCGCTGCCTATGGGACTGGCTGCAGTAGTTTCAGCTAAAGGCTGATGCAAACATGGAACCGCTTGTTGATTGAAAGGAGCCGATATCCCCATCTATATACCAATGCGTACCTGCAACGTGGCGTTACTGGAATTGAAACGCCCTAGCCGACAAGTAGCGCAGCTTCTATCAGTCAACAGTGAGGTTGCCTATATCCTATGAACACTAAGGGCAGGCAGCAAGGAGGCCTCAGTAAGGTCAGCCCAATAGCTGTTAATTAGGAGCAGTTCCTTTTTGCAAGTGTGAAGGTACAGAATGCTGAAAATATTTCTCCTGAAGGGATGTGATACCCGTACACCATATTCTGGAGCTCCATTCAAAGCTTCATGCGGAGGAATGGTTTGTTGATAGCGTCCGATTTGCTGTTCTTGGGATATGTACCGACATGCTTCGGAGCCTCACGTGGACCTGATCTCGAGTGCTATCGCTATCAAGAGTCAGTGGGCGTAAAGTGAGGGGGAACAGCATCGAAGACTCGCCTTCTTAGTGGTTGAAAGCTCCATATTGGCTGTCTTGTCTCTAGGCGGTTGCTGTGGCCGGAGGTTGGTGTAACATTTCTCTTAGTTGAATGTGAAGAGTGGTGCCGCAATCAGGAGTGTCGTGAAAGTGTATTCTTGATATGGTTGACGGGTTGATAACTTGTACCCTGAAGCCGGACCCACGACTCAGAAATCTGAAATGAAAAAAGACGTCACAAAAACCGCTATTCATTCCAAAGAGAAAAGTTTCCGAAAAATCGAAACTGCAAATTCGCCCTTATCTCAAACTCTACCTAGAAGATCCTCGACTAGCAGCTACTACAAACCCTTACTCCGGGCTTGCTTCACTTCCCTAATCCGCTCTTTTAGGATGTCCATATTCAGCTCAGGCTGCAACCCGGGTACATAGGACATGCGTCTCGAGCCTCTCAAAGCCGGCGTATTTGGAGGGACTAGTAAAGCGATGCTTGTCTTGCGGACACCACTCACATTAGTCATAGGCGGGGTTAGCAGTTCGTCTTCGTGTAGGGCACCTGCTGGGCCTGCTTTAGATAGTTATCTTGAAAATGCGAAAAAAAAGGTAGGATGGAGACTTACTCTTCGGTGCGGCATTATTCCCCCTGCTTTTTTTTGGGGATTTAGCCATCTTCTTGGATAATGCGACCAATTTTGGCTTAACTGGAGGCTTGGCTGCCTTTCGGAAGATTCCGTTAACTGTAGCCCTTGAAATAGATGTCTCCTTCGCTGTCTTTTTGCTCGTTCGCGGGCGTTTTTTCGTGGGTGAGGTCGAGTCGGAAGAAGAGCCATCGAATATGATCTTATCCGCTTTGAAAGCCTCATCATTTGGCTTGTTTCTCTTCTTTGAAATTGAGAGGGTCCGAGTTGGGGAGGATTCGTATGCAGCGTCGGCATGTCTGGTTTTCTTTGTGCTCTTGGTTCTCTTGGTGCTCTTGACATTCTTGCGTTTTCCCTTCATCGAAGTTACGGCAGGTGAAGTTGAAAGATCTGCCTTCTCAAGGCTGGCTTTGCGAATTGTGAAGCGAGCATCAAGGTGGTTAGCCGGTTTCCTCTTTATCACACGGAGGACTGGGGATGGCGTTCCGGGAGAAGATGTTGGGGAGGCTTCATACGTTGAGTCCGTCTGCTTGGGTTTTCTAGTACTTCTGGTCGTGCTTCTCGTAACCATCCTGCCGGGAGGATCACGAATAGTAGCGAGATTAAGACATTTTGGTATACGAGCGGCTCTCGTTGCTGTGGTTGTCTTACTCTTGATGTTCGACTTGGCAGGGGAGACCGGCGAGTCATAATCTTCGTCGGCAGCCCCTCTATCGTCAACTTTATCATTGTAGGCGACTATTTTCTCCAACGTATTCGGAGAAAACGTGGCCTTCACGCCTAGTCCAGCACCTTTCTTCTGCATCCTAGCTGACTTGCGTTTCGGCCCGCTGGCGCCTAGGCCCACCGACCCTAACGCTCGCCTGAGAACTGAAGGTGAGGGAACTGATGGTTGGGGAATTGAAGTTGGCATGTAGCTCTGACCGCCAGGCTCTAATTCTTGACAATGTGTCCCACGTCTGTGCTGCTCATAATGCTTGTGGATTTGACCTTGATCTATACAGTCGACCGGTTCAAGGCATACACGACAGAACAGTTCGTGTTTCATGCTCTCTTTCGTCAATGCGTACAACTGCCATCGTACATCATGGACTGGCATTTGAAATTTGCGTGTCAGGAGGCCTGATGCGCGTCTATCAGCATGGCGATTAGTTCGTCCAAAGCCGGATTGGTCTCCACAGATATGGCTCCGAGCCGATTGAGCCTCGTGAAACGGCTTAGCACGAGCCCTTTGAGAAGGAGGCAGTAGGCCGGAAGCTGATGAGGCATTAGCAGCCGTATCACCCATATCAATAAAACAATAGAAAGCTTATCTTAGGATGAGAAATTGATGTTGTTATATTAGAAAGTGATGTACTGGAACTGGCACTGAAAGGCGGCCTGTATTATTTAAACTCACCTGAACCAGAATAGCCGTCCAAAAAAGAAACGGAATCAGGGATGGCAAACAAACCATCAATATCGGCGTGATCATCGAACCCGCGCTGCAGAGTCTCTGCGCCTCCAGAATGGACTGGACCCCCGTCATTCAAATGGTATTCTTCTCCATCCATCCTTTCATGCTTCGGAGGACGAAACATTGTGGGAGAAGACGATGAAGTTTGCTTCCGTTTCGCACCGACTTGGCTTAGAAAATCTAGCTCTGGAACGGCAGCCAGGCCTTCCTGAGTATCCACGGTCACGGCCTCGTCTTTGTTTTTGTCTCGATCAACAACGATCCAGTATTCGTCGTCATTTCTAGTCCACGGCTCATCGCCTCTCAACGGTGAGACGAGTTCATCAGGGTTTGGATGCTTGAGCGAGGCGATTTTCCAAGCCACTGACTTTGGCAAGATAGCACCATCTTCGTGGACAGGAGGCGCAGCCGGCAACTTTCCAGATGGGTAGATAAATGGTAGTTTTTCTGTTAAAAGCTCGCAGTGCCCACCGTGCCCATATTTCGGCCCATCTTTCTTTAGCCAATCGAGCGCACATTTTAAGCCTCCCTTGTTCAGTAACCTTTCAGCTGAACATATCGCACGCTCTAACTCGGGATTTTCGGCATACGAATACCTACGGAGGTTGAGATCGAGCACTTCTGTGGCTTCTCCGGGTTTGGGTATCAGTTCGGTTTTTCTAACGCGGATCTTGCTTTGGGACAAAGGAACAGGCCTTGTCGCATCGTAGCTATCCTCATCTGAGTCTGATACATCACCGAACAACTTGTCCACCATACGACTTTGTTTCTCACGCCTCGATCTTGATGCGCGACGTAGCAAGGCTGCTGCTGCACGATCATATTCCTCTATACCTGCTAATTTTTCATCCGTGTCCTTGACGCTTTTCCATTCGGGATTCAACTGCGTAGGATCCTGCCATTCACCAGGCCTCGTCCAGAAGTAGAAGTACGGTAGATCTTCGTCTTTGGAGGTGATAAAATAGAGTCCATCGAGAGTGCGGGGTAAGACCGAAGAGTCGTACTCCTCATGGTCATAATCCAGATATGCTGGTAAGTATACGAAGGGGTTGAGTTTTCCCGATGTCAGCGAATGAATGTCAAGTGCCATGGATATCTTGTTTCGCTGGTTTCGCGTGAAATTCGGCGTCTCTTTGGAGGGAGAACGTGATTTGAACATTTGTCTTGAGCTAGACGACGAAGTGGAGGCTTTCCTCTTCGAAGCAGATTTGCTTGGCGTGTTCGACACATCTTCCAGGAAAATGCGCCCATTCCACCACTGCACATAGGTGCGCTTACTCCAGTCCTTTCCACTTTCTATCTTGGTGTGCCTCAGCTGCTTTATTAGGGCACCATTGCGTGCCGCTTCAATTGTCCCCTGGTAAAGCTTTGGCACCCAGTCGCCCTTGATGAAGAAAGGGTAATTCCATCCAGGCGTCACCACCTCTTCCTTGGTCTTGGTAGTGGCGAGTGGCCAAACGGAGTACTTCATCTTTACAGGTACAGTTTCGGGAAGGATGTCTTGTTCAATCTGTAGGGGTTCTACTCTGCTGCGCCGGGGTGTTGTAGGAGTCTTAGGTTTGCTCGGAGAAGGGAGGTCAGGATATGGCCATGAATAGATGCGGATTTTCTGGTAGTGAAACTGGGGAGAATAAGACGACGCCGTGTCTCTAGTGGTTGATTCCTTGGTCGTATCCTGCAAGGAGTCGTCCTTCTCCATGACTTTCCCTTCCATTACAGTGCCATACTCCTGGTCGTCATCGCTTCCCTCACCTCCTTCATCGGCAGCACCTTTGTCTGCACTATCTTCGTCTATACCATCTTCCTCTGCATCACCTTCACCTTCGCCTAATTCTTTACGCTTCCTCCTTTCCTGCTCTGCTCTTCTTGCACTCTCTTGCTCCTTTCTCTTCTTCTCCTTAGCTTCGAGAACCTTCCGCTCTCTAGCTTCGGCGATCTCCTTATTGCTGGCTTTTTCCTTCGTCTCATCATCCGCAGCTAATGCTTTTGCCATCATAGCCTTCTTTGAATCCTTGGATGGGATGTCACGTTCTCGACACGTATTCCGTAGTTCCTCATACGATGCATTATCCCAACGCGTATAGGTCAAATCTTCCTCTTTCACCTTGTGAGCCCGTCCAGTCTTGGGCGGCATGATATATATAGCAAGAACGCTTTCTGGTACCCGCTTGGTAACGAGCAGGTTTGTTGCGAGTCGAAGTAAAGTTAGGAGGTACGTAAGGTGTCAGGCGGATGCAAATGATAGTGAAACGATGCTTCGAGATAGAAACTCAAGCTCGATATTCTACAGGACTCGAGATGCATGAAAGTCATACGCCACGATCGGCTTTCAGGTTCCGTTTCTAGATGTGGGGCATAATGGACAATGGATAGGAGATAGCATTGATGGGTGGCCGCAACCGGATGGAGGGGCGAATAAGATTCTTTGTTCTCGTGGTCGTCATACTGTTTCTTGGCAACTTCGTTTGATGCACAAGATAATCAAAATAGCTCTTTCGTTCTCTAACTTCGAAGCGAGGATTGCAATTTAGGGTGGCTAACTTCAAGCCTGGCCTGACTATGACGCTTGGAGAGTCCGACAAGTAGTGATCTGATATCGAGTCTCTCGAAAGGGGATCGTCACAGCCCAATGGCCGGTTCACCATACGTACATAATCGGTAAGAGGGGGGGTTTTTTTTAACACTTTCGTTTCCGCCATTTACATCTCAATCGTGGAGATTTCCCTGCCAAAAATCAACCCTAATACGGATACAACGCACTTATCAGAAAAATGGTACTCACAACTCAGTCTTGCTAATAATTTTCCTCTTCTTCTTATCATTGGCATTTTTTGCATTGCCTTCTTCCCTTGACTTGCTTTTTGTTGTATCGAAATATCCCTCCAGTTCCATCCATTCCCCAGCAAACGCCGTTACAAGCTTCGCCCAATCCTCCACAGTATCTAGATCTAGATGATCGCCATCATCGTCCATCTCATGCCAGACCCTCGGAAACGGGGTCGGAATTATATGCAGAACCTCCACTCCCCGTGCCATAAATGGTATGTGGTCATCTTGCACCATCCAACTTAAGAACCGGTTTTCGGCCTTTTCTGCATCCACTAGGAATAACGGTTCCTTTCGGGGCTTGTTCGCATGCTTCTCTAAGTTTTTAAGAGAGTTTGGAGATGATTTGAATTGCTTGAGATCGCGCAAGCGGGTTTCCAAAGCGGCCATGTTCTTGTAGGCCCAGTGTGTTGTTTTGAAGTATGAGGGAACGGTTGGATTTTTGGCACCGAGGAGGTCGAGGAGGAGGAATAGGGAGATTGAATCTAGCGGGGTGCGATAGGTTGACATGGCAGAATGAACTGTGTGTTCCCAAGATTCTGCGAGGGCTCTAGATAATACTATTAGCCTCAACTGGAATAGACTTCTAAACGGGTCGGACTCGGCGGACTAGCACAGACTGAAACAATACAAGTACTAACCGTGCCCCATACAGACTATCCGTGTCTGTCCAGCTCAGGAAAGCCTCCTCTCCATCCAGGAGGATTATCTGTACGCCCTTTTGTTCCTCCAGCTCCAATGTGCCTTCGGCGGCCATAGCCTCCCACTTCTTTTGGAGTGCTTGCTCAAGGCTCCGTGCAGCATGCATCAGCATGGCGCATGGCGCTGCACTGTCTGTCGCTCCGATGAAACCCGGGGGTGTCAATTTGCTGTCATAGTGTGCAACCAGCGACAAGTGTCCAATCTCCCCGGGTTGAGTGCCTGGTGGATCGCGTGTTGCAATTAAATTTACGAACGGTATCTGAGCTCCATGACTTGTCGGAGTGGTGGAAGTCGAATTTTGGAACTCCAGGGTCCAATTCGGTAGTTGGGTACGGAAGAAGTCGACGAAGTGATTGAGAACAGCGGTGGAGCCGGGGGTGCCCGAGACGCGAGTACGCAGTATTGGAGAAAGTAATGCACCGCTGTGAATATTGAAATCATCTCCGGGTCCCGGTAGGCTTTTGAGTGTGTCGTCTGATAGAGTGCTGTATGGGGACACGATAGGGAATAAGGCCAAAAGGCCGACGAGAGACCTTATTGAAGGCATTTTACAAAATGATATGGTAATTAGCAATTCCTGAGGATCCTGCCCATGTTTGAAAGTAGGTGCATGCAAGCTGGAGTCATAGGTGGGCGGCGGTTGAAGGAGTAGATGAGTTCTGATCAATATCAAAACGAAGGCGGTGATAACACGAGAGCTCCGAAACGCCGATCAAAGTAGAACGCCACAGGCGCCACACTTCAAGCTTGAAGTTCTAAATGGGTTGGTCTTGGTTAATCTCCCAAAAAAATTTCATCCCAGCAAATATCTCATTGGCTCATGCATTATTCTCTATCTTCAACTTTCATGGTGTTGTAAAAGTAGTTGCTACCTTCGCTTGTGATCGTGCTAATTGAGGTTCCCCTGAGCCTCACAACGCACCCCGGAGCCTCACGCCGCATCTCTACGCTTCCTGCTCTGCAGCATAAGCCATCACTCAAATGTTGGCATTATCAACCCATATCGCCTCTTCCCTCAGAGCGTGCTCAAAGCTGAGAGTTAGTCCGTCCGCACCATGCAGAGTCCTCTTTAGCCGTCATCCATCCTTCCAAACCGCAACTCGGCATTTTTCGCGGACACCGATTCGACAGGAAGATCTGCCAAGGGAACAGTATAGGTCTTCTAATTCTTCCAAACCAAGTAAGCCAATTTTCCCCGCCTCTTTTGCAGCCATGCTCACCTTGTATAGTATATCCTTCCCGGCTGCTCATCTACCATGCAGGAACCCAAAAGACGACCTTTATTTCCTTCTGGAAAGTCACGTCGTTCTTCCTATTTGGCATCTCTTGCGGTCTTCTCGCACCACGCTTCTTCTACGCTCATGACGAATCTCAGCCGGTATTGAAAGCGATTGGAGGTAAATATCCCCCATATTTCAATTCCCAATCCGCGGTCTCAGCACCAATTTCAATTTATTAGTCTTCCTTTTAATATCTGCGCAGTGATGTGCCTCGGTGCCATTCCTTTGCTCATCCTTGGCGTTGCGACGGCACCCTTTGTCAACTCTATCAGTCTTCACATTCCACAGCATGCCCGCCGATCCCGAAAAGGTTTGATGCAGTACGTAAAAAATCTCCCCAGGGATGCTCAGCTAGAGTTTGTCACCATTCGACTTATCGGACTGCAAAAGACTACTGGAGTGATGCTATCGGATATGCGCGTCCTCCCAGACCGTTGGGGTCGCCTTGCCAATCTGGAGCGCGTTAAGTCTGCGAGATTTCGAAAAGAGCAGGCGGAGCGCCCGTTGTGGAAGAGGGCATTTGGATTCTTGGCGGAACCTAGATTCAAGTTTTATGTCAAGAACGATGTTGCCAGCATGAAGAGGAGTCGGGCTCCTGGAGTGTGGGCAAGCGTTTTGGATCAGATTCATGAAAGATCTTGAGAAACTGAATATACCGGATAAATCGACCTCGAATTTCCACATCTGGGAACGGCCATTCCACCAGCGACATGGCATTTTAGTGCTGTGTCACCACCGAGAGATCTGTTCGTATGGCCTCGCACTCGCCCTATCGCGCTCAATGTATTCAAAGAGGTGTTTAGAGATGCTCCCAGGTATGCCAAAAATTTATGCCAAGACAATACAGTTGTTGCTTCGGTCAAGAGGATTGAGGGCGTTTGGCAACATATCATGCAATATAGTGTAGAGCAGGTGGATCGACTAGGCAAACATGACGCAGTGTAGGTGGTTAGGTATAACAGTTCTTTACGTACTCGGGAGTCATTAATCCTGCCATGGTCTTTTCCTTGCGGTTCGAATCCCTAATATTCGACGCCACTAAAGCGATATCAACACAGGCGTCCTATCTGTTAACATGAAAATGATATGTTTGGTGTATTCTTGCTTGTATGTATTCTGTTCACGATATTACTATGGGTAGGCGTGTCCCTACGTGCCTTCTCTATGTCGTGTCCTTCTCTTCCTTCACAATCACTCTACATTTACCATTCACCGCTTGAACTTTGTGTCGACTCCCCACCCGCCTCACGTAACCATGGCCTTCATTGACGATCGTAACTTGTCAGTTCAGAGATTTATACCACAATCAGCACCGCCGTGTGATTTCTGAAGCTTTCACTGGTCATTCTTTTCATCTTCATTTACATATAAACACTTTACTGGAGCCAATTCTGTTCCATTTCAAAACTAACGACCTCCAATGGGGACTACTTTCCCTCAGCAAAATTCAAACGTCGCCTTGAACGATCAACAAATTTTCCTATCGCAAACTCCACGTGCAGAAAGCAGTATTGAGGTCAAGCGGGTTTAGACTTACAGCCATGACCATGAAGATCTTGGGGCTTTTGGCTTGTTCTTCAATCGTCTCTGCGTGGAACAAACCCGACGCTTTCCTATTCAAATCCATTCGGCTGCTGTCTAACTTCGTACCTCTGCACACTTTATTATGGGTACTAAAATCTAACCCTTACCTAGCGTCCAGAATCTTTCTCCCAGACGATAGACTTCAGAGTCTTCAAGAAGACCCTTGTCAGCCAAAACGACAGACACATAATATTTGCACCGTACATCAAAGACCCTTCTCTGTAGGATGAGCTTGACGTCCAAGCTCTGCCTGTAGTTTATAATCTTGGCATCAATCTTATTTAGACTAGGTATAGAGGTACTGCAGCAATGTTCAGGTTTAACGTCAGAGTCCAAGAGTACCATAGCGAGCCACACATATCATTCGCCGGCATTTTCGCGGTTGGAGGAAGCAACTCTGGAAGAAACGTACTCCTTGACAAGCACTACAATTTTGAGGATCCAGTCGTATCCGGCCATGGTAGACCGTCTGGAGACGCTCATGTCTTCAACATCCCGCCGGGCGGCACAGCGCTGATGATAATCCCTCAAACTCGGCCATACGATATGACTACGGTCCGCCCATCCGGCATGCTGGCTAAGTTTTGGATTAAAATCTGCAGGAAATTAATCTTAAAACGAGGGAAACCCTTTTTAAGTGGCTATCGGTCGATCAAGTTGGCCTCGACGAAAGCCATCATAGACTTGGCTAGGATGCTTTCATTGGAGATGGTATGACGCTGTTCACGCTCTACAGCTACTTATAAACCGCAATCGCTCCCGAACAATACTGCAAGCTAATAAAACTCTTGCCACATGAACGCTGCAGCCAAGACCCCTGAAGGCAACTGCCTCATCATATCCCGGTACACTTAACCATCTACCACGTCTCCAAAGACAATGCCACAGTCATCTAGCGTATAGGCAGCAAGTCATCAGACTTCTCCATTTCCTTAAACCTCACATTCAGCTGGCAACACAACGACCTTTTGCGTTAGCTGGAATGGCGTTATTGAGGTCAAGAATTGAGGGTTGTACTCCGTAAAGGATAGTGAGAAGCAGAAGAGGGCGAGGTGCGCATATTCTCTACTGCGTACTATCCCAAAGACAGGCTTCAAGACGGCGTTAGTGGCGAATAGGTTCGTGGGTGCGGAATATGCGGTTGCGTTGGATGGCCAAAGTGGGGAGTTGGGACTCTCGGCTGTGACGACGCCGTATGTAATTCCAAAGGGTCTTTGAGCGGGTTTCGTACCGAAATTAGGTATATATTTGTAACCGGGGCTGAGAAGCGCTGCACATTGAAAATAGCGAGTTTTGGGATTCATCGGCTAGATTAGGGAATTGAAGTCTTAAGCTAAGACATGGATATATATTTTATCAGATTCTTGACGCAGTAGTGAGGTCGAAAACAGCATTCAGTTGTTAATAGCATATGGGCTCTGCCTACTCCTCTGAAGACCTTTTTGTCTCAATTTACAGTGTTGATTTATCCTGTACGCTGATTAATATCCTGCCCTTACCCAGATCGTTGCCAAGTGGAGAGATTGCGCAAACGTGAGTATATTCCAATATTACCGTTTTATTAGCCTTATGAAGAGTGGGGTAGGTGTGTCGAGATCTAAGTTCTTTCTAGTGATACAGGTTAGGATCATCGTAAGTTGTTGAAATCCTCCGGGGTGAATTAAGCAGTGAGCGAATAACATGCGCCCTAAACGCCTTGAGTGGCTTCGGTGCATTAGGTGGTCCAGGTGAGGAATGAAATTATAAAGTCTGAAGAAAGTGTCTCAATTGGCTGCTTTAAATGTTTATATCTGGGCTGTACGTACACCTTTACGGAGGTGAAGTAATCAGTCGCTGCGCTAGAACAGACGCCCACTGGTAGGAATACCAAGATGCCAAGAACGGTTCGGGCAACCGTGGAAAACCTCTCCTTCGTCCACCATCGGCAAAATTTCCACCCATCAGCCCAACAATGGATTGTTTCTCTGTGGTTTGGGCGATCTGACAACATGGCAGTGCACGGAATGAAGATCCGCTTGGCCTGAAAGATATCTTGACGGAAGCTGCACCTATCCCACAGCATCTCTGAAGAACCTATGAGTTCTCTTTCTCTTTCCAGCTCCCAACATTATGTTTTGTCTATTTTCGGGCTTCTTCAAACCTGAGGTATCTATTAGTGGGGTACGGCAGTGAAGATGAGCAGTAGCTTCTTTTTCAGAAGATTATCAGTGAATGAAATCACGTACGGGCGATCTTCATCAAACGTTCGTGATCTCTATCATCTCTTTATTTGCTAGTACAATTTCCAACAGATTCCTCCTTTTTCCTAGAGCTTTCTCTTCCTATATTTTGCCTGTAGTGTTGTTATTATGCTTACATTTCTGTCATTATAGGTATAAACGCAACCTTCTTTCCGCTTTGGAGCAGGCCCTCCATGGAAGGAAAATGCTGCTCGACACTAGATATGCGGTGTAGAAATCATAATATAAGTACTGGAGGTTTTGAACCGCTACATAATCCACCTTGCTAACTGCATTGTCTTTATTCTGGCGCTGACCATTATCGTCATACCTCCATTGTCATCCGATAAGGGGCTGGATATCATCAAGTTCGAAAGCTAATGGCATTGCTCCATGCATCGTGACCGCTAACGAAAGGTGGTGAATAATTCCACTCTGCAAGCGTAAGGCCAGGGATGACGGTGTAAATCCTACCGGATCTTAAGAGATGGTCTCCGTGAATGTACAACCGTTATTATATTCCGTGAATACCCTCGCCACCGGAGTCGGTACTGAGGCCCGCGTGCAAGAGGAGCAACCTCGCTAAAGGCTTTCACCGCCGTTGTGCCTTGAAGTTGATCCTCGCCAGAGAAGTTTTAATTCTCTTGTCGTTTTCCCTCTCCATCCCTCTCTACCAACATCGACGCCAAAAAAAAAAAAATCTTCCTAACCTCTCCACTTGAACGCAACAACCTAACCTTCCATCTATTACTACGGACGATAGTGTGTATATACTAGAGTGGGCTATACTATCATCTGTCACCATGTCCGTGTAAGTCAAACTGCCACTCCCCCAGCTCCCGACTGCGATCTGGGGAGACTACTTCCAGATCCTACCTTGATAGACATGCACATCTTTTTCGTAGATCCAAAGCCCCTGATCTTCTAGCTATGCCGCTGAAAGCAATACCCACTGACTTTAATGCGATGCAGCTACCGCCATAACTATGCAGTGTCCTCCGAATGTGTCGAGAATGGATACAGCTCACCACCTCCACAGCTCGAAGAAGATTTCAAAGGCCGAGGCGGCAGTCGTCCTCAAACCCAACCCGACCCCGAAATCCACGTCACCTACCACGGCCATGTCCAAACACACTCCCAGCCCGACCTGAATAATATCGAATACCGTGCTAGAGCCTCGCGCAACTTGTCAACCCGCGAACGAGAGCGAGAGCGCGATCCTCGTGAGCGGAGCCCTGAATCTCCTCCCAATCGCCGCTCGACGCGTTATTATCGCGAGCGCGAACCGCGCGACTGTCCATCCCAGAACGCGCACGATTCTGACGAGCTTGATGAGACTAGCCACTACTCAGACCAAGAGCACTATACTGTGCGTCCTACACGTAGCCGCCGCAGTGCGCCTCAGAACGGCCACACTGATTATACTGCTTCTCGCCCGACCGCACCTCCAGCTTCTTATCGACCTGTAGCTTCCGATTCGGTCCGCTTCCCATCGCATCGTACTATCCCTCGCCACGCCGTGACTGAGACCGACTCGGACGAAGCCGAAGCCGAGGAAGAGGCCGAACAACCTGCGGACTTCTCCGTCACTGGTGCCGAATCTCCCATGTTTGAGCCCGAAGACGATCAACCCCTCCGCCGCCCTGGCAGAATGTCCAACATGAACTCTGTCCCCAAGCTTAAGCGCGGCGAAACCTCCCAATTGCCCGAGAACAATTCACCGGCCATACCCACAGACAATGCCACTTCAGTCGCTCACCAGCTAAAGCGAAAACTTGGCCTCATGCCCGGCATCCCAGGCCTCTCGGGCCGTGAGAAGTACGTCGAAAACGACCCAGAGAATCATAAAATCAAGCACATGCGCCAGCACCTCAAGATGAGTTGGGCAGATATCTCCAAAGCCATGAACGAGGATCGCGCCAAAGCTGGCAGGCCACAGTCCTATACTGAAGCCGCTGTCTATGGCCGTTTCGTCCGCAATGGGAAGCGCATCGCTGAGATGATGGGCGAGAGCTTTGATCCCAAGGACTACATGCACCTCAAGCCAAGTGAAGTAGCAAAGGGAAATCCTCCTAACGTACGCACTATGCAGACAGACGGGGCAAAGTTCACGCCTGAGGTCGACGAGCAGCTTGTTAAAGCTGTGCAAGCAACCAACACAAAGTTCTGGACTTTTGTCGCGGATGAGTTAGAGAGGACAAGTGGGAGGCTATATGCGCCAGACAAGCTCTCCGAGCGTTATCGGAAGATTTGAGATGATGATGCTGCTGCTTGCCTTGGTGCGTATTTACTGGAGGCTTTCATTTAAGCTAAGAGAAGTAAAATGCATTAGGCTAACAGACTGGTTTTCTAGGACTGGTTTTTCCATATCTGCTATCTCTTTTCCTTCACCCTACACCATTTCACCATGTCACCGACAATCATCAGCACAGACTGCATGGTCGTAGCTGACAATGTTTCTTCAAGGCCCGGCACTTAAATCACACACTATTCACTCTTCATTCCTGTAGCACTTGTTTCACTTGTTTCAGACTCTGGGGGATATTATACATTTGATATTCTTTGCTCACTTCCATCTGACATCACTGGCACCTGCATCACTAGAATTCCAGACCTATTCTACCTTGGCATCCTTAATCCATTTTATTCATTTTGGCTTAGCACTACCCTGGCACGGCGGAACTGGCATGATATCCACATCTTCCCTTTCCTTCTTCTCTGGGCTTGGTGCACTGTACTACCACCTCCTCTAGCGCCAACACGAGAATGGACGGAGGAAGCGCCGGCGATGAATTCGCAAAACTGGCGATGACGATATGCATCGACCATCACTGCGTCACTGCAGCAGTAGGCCAAGATTCCGGCGAGGATCTCACGACATGGAAATCAAAATTCATCATGCAAAAGTATTCTTAACGTGAACGTGATATTTAACGCCAAGCTATCTTTGGACGTCCCCTTTCGTGACCAAAAATGATATCCATCCACACGTATCAATCCTTTATTCACCCCACAAGCGTGAGCCACCACCACTCTCTTCCGGGAATGCCGATATCTCACAGCTGCTTCCGCCGCTGCGAGATTCCATCTGGCACCACCCCGATGTAGAATTTTATTGGTGCATTGGGCGCCCACGCAGACGAACTGGACCACCAGGAGATTATAGTTGAGGCCGCGTGTTCAAAGAGGCACGCGCAGATGATTAAAATTGGGCGGTCTGGTTAGAGCGGAGCCATTCTCGGCACAAACGACGCGGACGGCTTAATTTGTGCTGGAACCTCAGAAAGAGCGTGGATGAGGGCGACGTCGCCGGGAATGAGTGAAATGAGCGTAATAAGTGTAGCCGGTGGTATCTGTAGCAGGCAGTGAAAGGACTGGACTGGACTGGACTGGACTGGATTTCGGATTCTTCAAAGATATAAATCAAAGACATATATCCAGGTTGACCAAGTCCCGGTACGCTAATTTTTCTCGCCTAATTTAGGTCCTAGAATAATTGTCTTCTATTCTGTCCGGTAATCTAGAGGAGAGACCTCCGCTAACATAGCTCTATATTCTAGTCCAGTCTTAGGACACTACCCGTTGAAAGCCTAGTTGGAATCCGTAGAGACTCGTGTGCCTTGGTGAGATAGAACGATGGTTGTTGCCAATGGGGAGTGGGGGTCCCGGTGATGAGAAATAACGTCTTCGTAGGCATAGCTTCATGCGAAGAACTATTAGATCGACACGTAATCTGAAAAACAAGAATATCGTAGGCAAAGAGGGTCGAAATCGAGCGGGGTAAGTCCCGGATCGGAGTACTTCAAGTCATTAAACGAAGCAGGACGGCAGTCAGCGTAGTCTGTCCCCATATGTCCATCTGAAACGCCCTTGCAAAGTATTGACGAGATATGTGCACCCCCGATTTGTTAGGTGGGTGGCATTTTCTGGACATGAAGTTCTAGCTCCTGTAGTAACCTAAGAACATCCTGTTTGTGAATTAGTTTCGTGTAATTAATATAAAGTTGGGAATGAGAAATGGGAGACAGCAGTGATGAAATTGGACTGGACTGGACTGGAGTATGGAGTTATTTAGATAGAAATCTCCACACTAAGTTAGAGGCTTAAGAAGATCTAAAATGGAGGGCCTAAATTAGAAAGAGAAAGCTTGCATCTAGATTTTGCTGAATATGGGTCCTTAATTGAGATCTTCGAGGAATCTACAACCCAGTCAAGTCTAGTCTAATTCTACCTCAGGTGTGAACCATGGGAATCAAATGAAATCGAAGGTTGGAGCTCGGCAAATAGTCGAATCATGCCCACTAAACACCGCCAAAATCTATCAGAGTACCCTCGTCGAGATTATACCAAGAGATAGGCAATGGGATGGACAACTGCTCTATATTTGGACAAGTAAAGAGGGCTGTATCCAGGAACCTAGCTTGCTTCATATCCTCCCACTCAAAATCGTCGAGGCCCAGAACTTTAGTGTTCAGCGATGCTAGACAATAACTCTTCCAAGCCACTCATTGATTTTACTAGGCCTTCAATTATATAGGAGGCATCGAGCGGCTAAGGGATGTCGTGGATCTCTTTGCCGGATTAGATGTTAAGGCGTTTTAAGTTTTGCCGCAAGCTCTTGAAGGGCTTTAGGTCTTTCAAGAATGGTATCATGTCATAGCAATTTTCGAGCACCAGAGAGTTCAAGATCGAGTTCTTAATGACTTCCAACACAAGTGGTCCTAGTTGTCGAAAATCGAAGTAGAGGTGTGGCTTTGTCAATTTACTTAATCTCCGAAGCTTCGATGTGGTTGGAACTGAAGAACCGAAATGTTTGAGAGCGTTATATTCAATCCACATTTCACTGTACGCAAAATCTACGCATAGCTGCCGTAGGTTTGGAGGAGGTTTGAGCAAGAGGTCTGCTTATCAAAGACCGAATATCTCTTATTGAGTGGTAGTCCAGATGACTGCACAATGTCTGTATACACAGGCAAGTGGGCATGAGAAAGATTTCGTTGGTAATTTTTAAGGTATTCTAAACATGAACGTTGGATTTCGGTATTGGCGTTTTCTGAAAAGAATCTGGACTGATGTGAGCAACGTAATCGAACGCGAATTATTATCAAATTCACCAAAAAATACGAAGGTAATCCACCGGTAACAGTTCAATCACGGCCCATGTCACGCGGCGCATTTTAGATGTATCCGCCCGTACTGAGTTCAAATGTGCGTTGTGGGGCAGGGGGTCAGAATCCAGCAGCATGAGACTCCATGTTGCGCATGGATGAGTCCCTCCGCCGGTAATGAGCGACCGCATGAACATTATAAGTACTCTTGCGAGCAACGCTCACATAGTCCACGATTAGAAGCTGCACATCAGCAAAAGGATCTAGTAGGCTCGCCATGATGCATGATTGGTGCGTTTGAGGCTGCGCGGACAGGTCAATGGAAGTACTGGTTTAGAACTGCAACCCACTTTGTGCTGCTGACGTGGAAGATTGGTGGAAGATCAGGGGAGGAGTGAGGTGGATGACAAGGACTGTTCAATCCAACCGCAACTTTAAGCGACCTTGGCATGGGTTAGAAACGCGTGATCACGTGATAATACCAATGCCGTTTACATCTTCTGGATCAAGCAGTGGCAAAGTAAATGGTTGTTCTGGGTTTACGAAGCGATTGGGGAGGCCTCCAAGATATATTTTACAATTCAGATTTTCATTGTGCCTTGTTAAGAGTCTTACACATCACCGAACGAGAACACCTGGCAGCAGCCTGACATCTACGAGTCTAAAACCTTCAGCATCTCACTTACGTTTGTAAACTTCTCCCTTTCTTTGCCCACAGCATTTCCTCTCTCCTTCTCTGCCTTGTCAATCATCTTCCAATCCTCCCATGAGACTGGCCTTAGTCCCCTCTTTTTCGCCTCTTCTTTCACTCCATCCCATCCCATTCCCGTGCTCCCACTATTATCAGAGTTGAGGAAAGGAACCTGCTGCTTCCAGTCCCTAGCAATGGCATCTGCAGATGCAAAAGCATCATCCATAGTGCTAGCAATCACACCTGTCGGACCTCTCTTAACCCAGCCAGCACAGTACATACCGGGCACGGGTCCAGCGGTAAGGGCTCCAGGGCCGCTTTGCGGGTTCATGACACGACCATAGGGGTCGTTGGGAATGATACCCATGCGCTCATCGAAGGGAACGTCTAGCTCTGCTAGCCCTGGGATGGAGGAGGATTTGTAGCCCACTGAGCGGAAGGCAAGAGATGCGGGAAAGGTCGTGGTGCGACCCGTTGAGGTGACTTTGGCATTGCGATCGAAGGGGTCGGAATCGGGTGTGAATTCTGTTTTCTCGAATTCTATACTAGATAGACTGCCTAGATTGCTGGGCGAGTCGTTGAAAGATTTTGGGGAAAGTAAAAATGACAGATCCCATGATTTGGAAGCTGTCGATGCAGATGCTGCGGAGCCTTTGGTAAGAACCTGCGTTAGGCGCTTTTGCACACGAGGTAATTTGGTAATATCGGCCGGGAAGAGGGACGAGTCAGTGGCTTCGAATGATACCGATGGAAGATTCATGAGCTCTCGAGCTTCTTTAATTGTAAACGCTGCCTAAAGTAATCGTTAACGAGATTCCCTTCAATGATAAGAAATGAATCATACCTGCATAGGCCCTCGCCGTCCTACGACCTTGACCGATTTGACTTTGCTGCGAGCCAAGGTCTCCAAAGCTCGCTCAGTGATGTCTGTTTTTCGTAGAGCATCCACACCAGTCAACAATATACGAGCTACATCCAATGCTACATTTCCCTGCCCGATGACTACGACTTCTTCACCGGCACCGAGGAGCGGATCCAGATTCGCATACTCCGGCAAGCCATTATACCAGCCAACAAACGCACGTGCAGAGTATACACCCTCTAGATCTTCCCCAGGTATCTTAAGCTTCTTGTCTTTCGACGCGCCGTAGGCGAAGAGTATCGCATCGTAGTGCGGTTTCAAGGAGGGGAGCGGAATATCATGACCAACATCGACGTTTCCGATAAATTTAAAGCGCGGAGATGAGGCCACTTCCTCGAATTTCTCCTGACAGTTCTGTAATCGCAGGGTTAGTAATGTGGTTCAATTAAGCATGTTGTCTCTGCATACCTTCACCTCCGGATGATCCGGCGCAACTCCAAATCGTACCAGTCCGTAAGGGACAGGTAGATGCTCATACATATCGACTACGGCATCTTGCACCTTCTGCATCACACGATAAGCCGTGTAGAATCCAGCAGGCCCAGAGCCGATAATGGCAAGCCGGAAAGGCCTTTTCGTTCTGGCATGGCTGAAGCTACGGGGAGTATTCCGAAAGTCATTAAAGGTTACTTTCGAAAGATTTCTTCTCCGTAAGCTGGATACGAGTTTGCGCGAGCAGCCCGGGCAAACATAGGGCGTCCTGCGGAAGAGTTGCATTATCAATATGTAGCACAAAAGTTGAGGTAGACTTCGATCTTCAATTTTTTTCGCGTACTACACGTAATCAACGTCGTCCCTCTGACCTCTCCACCAAACCCCAACAGCATCTCGCAAGGAGACTTAATTTCAATAATATCGATTCTGCAGTGTGAACATTTCTTTCAGCATGTCTTATCCTTGGTTGAGTGTCTGTAAGTGGGCAGTTCATGACGCCAGCGCCGCCATGAAAAGGAGCACAGACTATCGAGGCGGTTGCTATGGGCGACGTGAATGTGTATACCTCGACCGCAGCCCCCACCCGTACTTCACCCCTCAGGCAATCCACTGTTAACCGAAGCACTCACACTCGTTGGTTCTGGTATCTAGCATTCTTCAGCTATCTTTTACCCTCGTATGAGCTGCTGAAAGTTACATTCCTCTCAAGAGTATCACTTCCGTGAGAGCAGAAGATGGGCAGCGGGCAGCCTTACCTTTACGATCCTCCAAAACGATACTCTGCAGCAGACCCTTACGATGGATTCAACCCCAAGGCTGTGACAATGGCGAGCCGGCGGCCTCCTCCACCGCCGAAGCCAAAGCCGGAAGGCCCTTTGATCAATTTCAATAGGCATCCGGACAGCTACCTCATCCTTCCGTACGGCAATACAAATGCGAAGCCAATGAGCCCGAGAATAAAAACCAAGATCAATTGGACGAGATGGATTCAACTCTTTCTTCGGGTGCTCCAATTCATTGGAACAATTGGAATATTGATCTGCGTGATTTGCATTCGCGGAACTCAGGACACAGAAGGATGGATAATACGAATAGCAGTGGGTCAAATCATTTGTATCTCTAAATATCATACTAATATTTTGGATAGCCTGGCGTGGATATTCCGGCAACACTCTACGCAATCTACCACCTTATGAGGGCCTCCAAAGGACGTACGCCAGCCAGTTCCGCCAGCTATCACTTCTTTGCCTTGATTATCGACGCCGGACTGATACCATTCTACGTATTTACTGCTATTATGGCAAACCGTAATTACAACGAAGTACCTGGGACTGATGGCCGATGGCGCACCTTCTTTCCCACGGATTCTGATGCCAACAAAGTTCTTCAAACAACCTGGTTGACTGGCACGACCCTTGGAGGGCTCCACTGTGCATCTATATTTCTTGACCTTTACCTCGTCTTCATATTCCGGAAGATTTCCCGACTTCCACCAGACATGAACCCTCTCGAGGACAATCTTACGTCTCGTCGCAAAACTAATCACAAGCACAAGAACTCCTCTATCTCTGCCATCACGCCTTTGACAGCAGACGAAAAGAGAATCAGCACCCAAAGCGGCAGCACTGTGTCTCTCTCAAACCGTGGATCCCAGGTCGATCCTCTCATCCCTAATCCAGATGTTGGCAAGATACCATTCTTTCACACACGCGCCGGCTCAGACATCAGCTACTCCCCACACAATCCGACAACAGCTCGTCTCTCCCGTACAGATCTGCCAAACTCACTGTACCAGCATCCGGCTTCAACACGTGCTTCTCGCGCGGACTTGAATCGACGAGACGATCTTCTTCGCAAGGATGACAGCGACAACGAGACGCTCAGTCAACGCAAGTCATTCCTCACAGGACAACAATCTCGACCTAACTCCCAAGCGCCATCCCAACGCAACTCCTTCATCTCTTCCCAAGTTTCCGACAGTAACAACGATAACGGTCACTCATCGCAGAAAATCAGCCGCGAGAGTCTCCAATCAGACAACTGGTTCGTCCACTCCGCCAACGAAGAAGATCCGTACGTCAGCCCGCCGACCGATACCAAACCAAAGACCCCCAGCAAGCCCAAAGGCGGCAACAAGCGCGGCAACACGCGCGGCTATAACGCCGTCCCGTTCTCCGGCGATATCTCCGACGACGAAGATATGAACAACTCGCCCATGGTGCCCCAACCCCTCCGCATGAACCCGCCTACTCCACCACCCGTCTCGCGTCCTATGACAGCCACCACAACAACTACAACAACCACATACAACAACGCCTTCCCGCCCTCTAACTCCAACCTCACACGTACCCACACTACCTCCCTGAGCACAGACGCCACATTCACCCGCTCTCCCACCCGCGCCTCCACACCCAAAGGCCGCTACTACGGCGACCTGAAGGCCGCGACGCAGGGAATCCGCAACTCACCCACCACCAATACCACCGCGGGCACAAGTCCAACCCGCAACTCGCCCCTCCACTCACCCATCAAATCGCACTATACCCAATCTCCCGCCGCGGCCGCAAAAGCGTACACCTACTCATCCACCTCGACACCTCCGTCCCCATCCAAATCTCCTTCCAAGCCTAAATTTGCGAGCATCAGACGTACAGGAGAGGCTGGGTATACCGCCGTAAAGGGCCAGAGTCCCCGAGTGGTGAGTCGCTCAGGCGTGGATGTGGATGTGAGGGACTATTCGTATGAGGACCTTTTTGCTGGGGATTTGGGTATGGGCGGTGGTAGGCAGAGGGAGGTGAGTGGGAAAGTGGCGGAGGAGGGACGGGGAGGTGTGCAAGGGGGAAGATGGAAGGGGCTGGGGATGGGCGGAGGGTTGAGTTATCGGAAGGTTAGTGGAGTTGCTTGAGGGGAGCTGGATTAGAATAGCGAGGAGTAGGGTTGGTTGAGGATTGTTTCGGTGCGAGTAGTCGATCAGTGACTAGTTTTGCGCTTGTGTTTTGGGTTTGTGTTTGGGCGTTTTGGGCCGGTATGTTGGAGTCGTCAGTCACGTTTTCTGCGCTCGCCTATTGGGGACCCTTTTTGGGGAATGGTGGATACATCGGATGGTTTCATACTGTTTTGTTGGAAAAGTGGTGTGTGACTCTGGCGCTGGGTGCGTTTGTGTTGATAGTCGAATGGTGATTGAGAAGGTTAGAAGAAATATGTTTTAATGAAAAACAATTTCTATACATCATCTGTTACACGAGGTATCTTCCTTGACTCTCGCCGCCAAGCCTTCCGGCTCCGCTGAACTGCGTATGCTGCATCCTCTCCAACTACCTCCTATATCAGCATGAATTTCACCCTACCTTTCAAAGAAATTAATGCTAACTAGACTTTTTTTATATAGCATTACCCATCAGCACTCTTGACTGCCCTGCAGGCCTTCAGCACCTCTACACACTTCTACACAGACGTTTGAAAGACGGTACGAGTATAAGTATTGTCCTCCGCGGCGTGCCTAGCAGTTTGCCAGTCACTTGCTTACCCTTTGGAGGCAAATGAGGTGCTAGAGTGGCGCAGGGCATTCCGCCTTACACTCGTCTTTGACCTCGTCAAGATCGATAGCCAACATGGCCTCGACATCGACATCCGCCTTAGTTAGAGCACTATTAGCGACAGGACATAGTAAGGGAAAAGGCTTCTTCTTAGCCCTGTCCCTCCACCCCAGCAAAAAGAGCTCATTGTGGAGCTTGCTTCGGAGCACGAGTAGAGTTTCAATGTAGAGCTGTTAACAAAGATATTTGCTATTGTGCTTTGAGTGTTGGAAGGTACTGCATGGGGCGGAAGGCTTCAAAGTCCTCTACGCCGAATTAGGGGCGTGCTAGTTAAACATGCCCCCCCTAAGAGCGTCGGGAGGCCTCTAGCTAGCCCTACTGTATATATAGATAGTACCTCTAATTTCGAGGTATAGTTTTTAAACCTAGTTTTCTGACCTTTGTGTAAAGCTCTTAAATAGGTACCTAGTAGAATTTACACTTACTATTAATTTTTATGAATAGTTTTTTTTTTCACACTTATTAAATAACTAATTTTTAACTTTTAACTCTTAACACTTATTAAAAAATTCTAATGTATATGACTTTATAATATACCCTACGCTGTTAACCTCCCTGCAACGCCTAGTTATAACTCAAGGCCGTTGCGTGTTCAAAATCGATAAAATGGTCAATAGTTAAAAGATAGAGCGACCGGATGCTAGCAAGCTCCTAACACTAGAAGAGAAGGCAAGAATTATACTCTAGCTTAACCGCAGCCTCCTAATTCGACTACAAGTAACCAAGTAGATAATTATTAACAAGTGCAATTATATTCTCTCTTAACGCGTCTATAGCAAATCTATCTACGACTTACTATATATATATATATATATATATATTAAACGGTGAACACTAGGCTTTACGGTTCTTAAAAGTGCACTCACAATATATTATACAAGTAGATAATGTAGAGAAGCTTACTTAAAAGGCTATAGATAACCGTGTTACTTTTACAATATAGTTTAAAGAGCTAAATTGTACTATAGGTATCTCTAATATTAAGGTGCGTAATATATACAATTATAATAAAATAGGTATCCAGCTACGTATAAAAAAAGAAAAAGAAGAAGGTTGTTATTACTATAATAAGAGAATATATTACGTTAGGCACAATAATAAACCGTAAATTCTATACGCTAGGAAAGTGTATATTCTTCACTAGAGTTGCTTGGGGCAGAGGTCAAGGGCTTATAAAGAAGCGTTGATTGAATGCTAACGTACAATACTTCGGCGATGCACAAAACAATAGGCGAAGAATTAAAATACATGATCGTTGGAAAACATAAATATAAATTTGGTCTATGTGTGATGCGTAGACTATACGAAATCAGGTGGCTTAGGGAGGTGCCAACCTGTGCTGGGGCAGTCACAGGTTTGTTACCGTGACAATATCAATCATCCGCGCCTGTCCGCAGCGCTAACAAATTGCATACAAGTGCCTTGAACGCGATCTTAATGGAGCAGCCATAAAAAATTGGTTATCTTGCTCACGGCCTAATTCAATATTTGCTCTACTCAACGATGTCTGAGCTCGGTAAGGTAAATTTCTACCATTACGAAAGGCTAACTCAGCAGAGTCGTAGTGAACCATTTTAGAATGTTGGCGCTTAGGAACGAGGTAGTAGGCTGTCGAAGGTGCAATCCGGACGACAAAGCGCTGGATCGCCTATATAATCGCACCATGTACAGAGCTACGGATTGTGCGCGCTTGGTGGCTTGGTTTTTACATTCACACGTTTATCACATCCCTCATTACACAACACTTGGGAATCTGGTTCAATTACAACAGGTGGTCTGGACGCACTGCCTGCCACCTGTGTTCATAGATTTAACGGTTCGAAAACTTACATTTACGAACTGCACTTGGATATTTCCACACTATCGTTCCGTACGAGAGATAATACCATACAGTTGCTAGAATGCCCGGGAAATAGCCGCACGTGCCCTTCAAGTCACATAGAAGTCAGGCTGAGGCAAAATTATAAAGATGGTGGGAAGGGGAATGGTCTGTAAACAAATTTTCCAGGTAGCTATACCGTCCTAGCCTATTGGACAGGGCATTGCGGCCATTTGTGTGTCTTATTCTGACGCTCGTCCTCTTCCAACTCCTTTAGTTTATCATCCTCATTAATCCTCTCACCCAGGCTCTTTTTCAGGTTTTCCATATCCCTCTTTGAGTCCTCGACTTTTTGTGACAGAGCGGCTATCTCTCCCTCCAACGCAGCCCTTGCCGACCTCTCTTCCTCGAGCTCTTTCTCTAGTTGCGCTATGCGTATTCTTGATTTTTCCGACATCTCGGCCAAATAACTGATGAGCTCTTCGCCGACGGCCGTCTTAGCAACGATGCCGTGCTCCGCCAACTCTCTCTGAAACCTGAGCACGACGGGCGTCTTTTTAAGCAAATGTCTGATAATTCTGATGGCGCTCTCCCTCTCGTCATCATGCCTTCGGATTGTAGCGCCTTGCTTTATAAATTCCTCCCAATAAGTGTCCTTGGTCCGAAGGCCCCTTTCCCGTCGTTCGCCTTCCTCTGGACTGACTTCATTCCACCTGATTGTCGCGAGCACTAAATTGCCATAGAAATCAGGCCCGCAGATCTTCTTGAGGAGGCGCAAGTTCCGAACGGCCGAGCCTCCCATCCTAGGGTCAGTGATGCGGTGAAGGTAGATGATCCCCGTGACGTATATCTTTGAGTCATGCGCCCTCTTCAAGTAGTAAGCAATATTCTCGAGGATATCCGAGTCGCTGCGCGCGCCGTCGTCGAAGCCAGGCGTGTCGATAAGTTTTACAGTGCGGCCATCGACGGTGGTTTCAAATTCCTCTACATGCTGCGTGCCTATTCCCGTCGTTAGCTTTGTCTCCCCTTGACGAAGACGGTTCATTTCCACTACGGCGGGATGGGGAAGGAGTGCATACAGGATTCGAGTTCGTGGCCAATGCTCAAGTCCAATCCGGTCGCTTTGCTGATGAATGTTGTTTTTCCCGTTCCAGTCTGCCCCATGACTGCAATGTACACAGTTTCTTGTGATACAGGCGACGGCTCAGCTTCAGCCGTTCCGATCGCCGTGCCATTCCTAGCTACGGTGGATTGATTTGGCAGTGGTGTGGGTTTTGTCACAGCCTGAGACGGCGGAGATCCTTGAAGTGGCAATGTAACCTTCGACGCGACCGGAATGGTTGGCTGAGTTGTTATGGATGTCTGTGGAGAGCTCTCGGTCTTGATGGTGTCCACTATAGCTATAGTCTTTGGTGCGACAGGTAGACCCTTCGCCGATTGGGCTATGCCAGTGGATGCGTTTGAGGCCATGACCGTTGTCTCCACTGCAAAATCCCCGAGGGTACGAATGAGGGACCAGACTCGTTGTATAAATGTGACTCCGTTCTAGCCAACAAATGCAAGGGTGGCGATATTCTGATGACCTAGTCACCGTTGCAGCAGGTTATTTCCAATACCCAAGTCGGTCCACGTTTACAACCATAAGTAGGGAGACACGCTGGACACAGCCCAAGTCGTGCAGAGGTTGACAGCGCAGATATGCGGGGCAGCGCCTCGAGTCTTGAGGCTCGTTATCAGTCCTGGCCCTCTCGCTTTCCACGCATCTGCACACCGTTTACCTCAGCCTGACATTGGCCAGGCGTCTGCATAGACGGGTATTTTAACATTTTACGCCCGAAAGAAGAGGACGCACTCAAAGTCCTGCGTGGCGCCTTTCCCGATTCTTCAGCGCCTAACCCACCGACGTCCCCCCCCCATTACCTCAGCAAAGGAACCTTACAAGTCGCCGGCATTTCCACATCTTCATCACAGTCGACCCAAGTCAGAGCAGCGTACGTGCTGGCTGAACAGTGTTATGGCGCTGTCGTTTAAAGATGGGTAAGTCGTTCTGCAAGCTGAGCGCTTGCCCCCCCCCCTGCATGCGCAGCTGCGCGCACGGGGACCTGAATGTTGACCAGCAAGTTAGATTCGGAGGAGCATCAGAGCGACCGCCGTCCGTGATAGCAGTAATGGGGATCACAGGTGTAGGGAAGACAGCTTTCATATCCAAAGCCATCAGTAGGGAGTTGTCGCTAGGCGACTCTTTAGAGCCATGTTAGAGTTCCCCGCCTGCACAGCGTGCGGCTTGTGCACGAGGCTCACCAAACCCATCTCTAGCAACTACAACGATCCAACAGTACCCCATGCGTCGTGGACGCTCCCGCATCATCCTCGTTGACACACCTGGATTTGACGATGTTCACAAGCCGGATATCATTCTCCTCGAAGAATTTGTCGACTTTCTCCGAGACATTGTCGCAAAAGGCCTTCAGCTCACGGGCTTGATCTATCTGCACCGTATTAACGACACCAGGCTACAAGGCTCCGCCCGGAAGAACCTGCACTTACTCGGTGAGCTCTGTGGCGATGCATTTCTCCCTCATCTAGTACTTGTCACCACCATGTGGGACAGGATTGATAAGGAGGTGGGCAGTTCTCGGGAAGACGCACTCAAGAGTAGGTACTGGAAACCATTCCTAGACAAAGGCGCGACATCGGCCCGTTTTGACGCTACGAGAAAGTCGGCAACTGATATTATCGACATGCTGTTGAGTTCATCCCCCGCAGCAGACGTCATGCTAGATATTCAACGAGAGATTATCTGCGATGGAAAGACACTAGCAGAAACCAATGCCGGTCGCTCTTTAGTTGAACAGCTACGAGACGAAGTGCGGCGCACAAGGAAGGAGCTGAATGATCTGAAGGAAGAAGGTGGCTGTGAGCCCCAAGAGATTCATGAATTGGACGGAAAGTTGCAACGGTCTCTCAGACTCCACGAAAAATATACTGGCCCTAGATCGCCGAGCGACGTGCCATTTCCGCATCCGCCACGCTGGAAACAGCCAGGGATATATGGTCCTCGGCCAGTCTCGGGATCAGATTATACGTGGAACCAGAATCGATTAGGGTCTCCGGCCCCCCAACCGCAAGCTCGCGCGCGATCACACCCGCCTGATAGGGTCGATTGGTCTCCTCAAGAGCATTCTCAGGTTGGAAGCCCTAGTAGTCCTCCCGTGTATACGGGCCTCGAAGAGTCGTTCAACACGCATCTAGACTTTTACGCGGACTCCACGTATAGCCATGATCAAGGTCCCGGGATCGGAGCTGGACAATGGACGTCCGGGGACGGTTTGCCCCAATCGCAGTACCATTGGAGTCCGCCCGACAATTCAGATCCCTATAGCTATTCTGCCGGAAATGATCCTTCCAATCTCCCATTCGACTTTTCGGGAAATCACACGCAAAGCCAACCGCAAAACCAATATCGTGGAGGCTATTACTCCTCAAGAGAGGGGCAGGGCTAGTACTGGAAAAGCAAAATGAGGCACGTCTGCGCAGACTTTGAGCTGATCGAACCTCTCATGGCAGTGGGGTGGCTCCTGGTGATTTCACTCCCAGAATAGCAATGCCTCTTGAAAGATTTTATGTGTGGTCCAAGTTTCCCCTGGCTAGTGATACCCTTGCATGGTGGACAAATTTTGGGCAAGCGGAATAGATGTCGGCAGAACTTTTGTTGCCAACCTCCGCAGTCAGTATTATAACAAGCGCAACATCTATCCCTAATCATGACGACTGTGTAAACGATTTCAGCTTTGTCGGGAATATATCTCTAATTTCAATGAAAATGATACATGGCAACGACTTGGGATAGCTTGCTTCAAAAGGGTTCCGACTTCCAAGGCAAGAAAAATCTCGAATTCATCGCGGCCCACCAGTCAGCTAACCAATCCAAGCATGAGCTTCCAATTAAAGTGCCACTGACTTGCGCCGCACATAGATCGCTCGTTCCAATGCCGTCCTCTCCAACATGTCTCTCTCCTAGAAGCCCGTTTCTGTTTCCAGCAGCAGACGCATGAGCACCTCACGTCCCTCTTAACGATGTCTGATGCAACGCTAGTCGGGCCTTAATTGTACGTAGTTTCCATTTTAGCTTTCATTTCCAATAAGAGCTTCATGGCAGCCTCATTCTTGGCGCTGGCTGCAAAATGCATTGCCGTCCGTCCAGCGCTGTCCCTTGCCTCGATGTCGGCCCCATACTCCAAGAGCAATCGCGCCATCTTCACGTGTCCCCTGACGATGCAATTTTGCAGAGGCGTTTTCCCGCCCTCGCGCTTGGCTGTCATTTTAGCCCCGCTGTCTAGGAGCAGTCGAGTAGCTGTTTCATGCCCTCCCTTTGCGGCCAGATAGAGCGCTGTGCGTCCGTTTGCATCGCGAGACTCAAGTTGAGGACCCTGCTGGAGCAGGTGCCTAAGTACGGCTTCGTGGCCTCTTGCCGCGGCCCGGTGCAACACTCGCATTCCAGAGCTATCCGTGGCCTCGATATCGGCGCCGTGATCTAGTATCAATCGCAACAATCTCTCGTTTCCCCTTTCTGCTGCCCAACAAAGGGCGTCAGATAATCCAGCCTTGGTGCCGACTCGTTTCCCTTGCTCAAGCAGAAGGCGGACAACTTCTTCATGCTGCTTATCGACGGCCAGAAGCAGAACTATCCACCCATGCTTATTTTTTACATTCATGTTGGCTCCATGTTCAAGAAGTTGTCGAGCAACATGCTCATGCCCTTGTTCCACCGCGAGGTGGAGTGCTGTACATCCGTATTCATCCTGCGTCTCAACATCTGCCCTTCGACTCATGAGCATGCGGATCACTGTCTCATCTCCTCTTTCAGCGGCGCAATGCAGTGGCGTCCATCCGTAGTTATCCTGCGCGTTAATATCGCCCCCAATTTCGAGAAGCAGCAGCGCTACCGCTTTGTTCCCCGCTTCTGCTGCTTGGTGAAGAGGAGTTCGGCCATTCTCATCAACCGCTCCAAGATCTGCTCCCTGTTCTACCAGCAGCTGTGCTATCTTCTCATTCCCTGTCCTCGCTGCTACGTGTAATGCTGTGGCCCCGTCGGTGTCCTTCAACTTGACGTCGGCTCCTCTTTCCAGCAAAAGGCGGACTACGTCGTACTGGCCATATTCGCTCGCAATTCGTAAGCCGGTATTTCCTCGCAGATTGGTGCTCTGCAAAGTGATCGTAGTCGACCTTAAAGACTGTTCCACAAGATCATGAAATCCCCATACACAGGCCGCAAAATACGGATCGGGAGGCGATTCAGGCGAAGTCAATGCGGACTCGATTTTTGCTTTCAGAGGATCGTCCCACGCCATGGTTTGTATCATTTCCCTGGCCGAGTGATACCACGCCTCAAACAAGGAGCCTGTAACGAATTGTTTGAATAATCTCCCAAGCGTACCTTCTAGACGGCGATCTGCACTCATCTCACAGTGAGTTGCCCAGTATACTGTTGAGTATTTGCGCAATACTCCATTTGCCCGAGCCACATCGTTCTTGGAGCTCTCGTAGTTGGCAGTTGGGTTGATCAGGACGGCTAGGCACCCCTCGGCTGCACAGGAATGTGCAATAATTGAAGAAAATTCGGACTGTTTTTCGAGGTATTCTTGCACCGAGAGATGTGAAAATCGAAAAACGTCCATTTCGTCGTCGTGAATGACCAAATTATAGCACATGTCCAGGATATTTTGTCGAGACACTGGTGAAAATGTTCCCTGGGGATCTACTGACAGCGCTGCGAGGAGTTCATCGGCCGAAAGAGGTCTTTGCGCACACAGTAGCCATTTCAGGGCGCGGTTCATGATCAATCGGCTCTTCGGCCCCAACTGCGATGACATCCGATCATAGATGGTTGAATAGACATTGGATATATCCGTTGGTAAGTGTCGAAGCACCTCTCTGACGTCTTCTTCCACTATTATTCCGGGTCCGCAGATGCTTTGCAGCTGGAGGCTTGCCCAGCTGAACCTGAAAGCGTGTAGTTTAGCAGACTTGGCCCGGCTTCACAACAATTCCTGACTGAGAATTAGAGACTCACATCCCCTGTGCACCTCCTGCTAGTGTTTCAATTACATGCTTCTTTAGCTGCACCGAGACATCTCCGCCAAGAAGCTTCTTGTCTTGAATATATTCTTCCACCCGCCTGTCGACAAATCTTTTGATGTCATCGGCATTATCATGGCTTTGGATGCGCAGTTGAGGTAGGTCGCCCAGCTGACTAACAATATCTTTGCTAGCCCGACTTGATACCAGGACTTTTACTGTCGACGTTGATTGTTGGACGATCTTTTTCAATGCACTTATAAAATCGCTTAGAGTTTCTTGATTACATTCATCCAATGCGTCGAGAATTATCGTTACTGACAGATATGATTTCACTACCTCGAGAATGAGCTGCGTGGATTCGTCAAGAGTTAGTTTCCGTGGTCGAAACCCGGCGCATGGTAGCTCTCCATATTTCAACCGTACCGGTTGGCAGATGGGGAAGTTTGGACCTGGGCATGAGAGCTGTCGCAATATGCTACGGAGAATCTCTTCCGGGTTACCTCGTTCCCGCTCAGAAGTGCTCCTTGCGCAATAAAAGTAGGCCACGCTCTGCGACCCAAAGTTTGTTATATTTTGGAAATGATCAATTATGAGTGACCTAGATCGGAGAGAGAGGAGAGATTAGTTAGTTTGAATAAGGTGATCAGACCTGGGAATGCTTACAGAAGCGTCGTTTTACCCGAGCCAGCTGAATGGTTAATTTAGTATGTGTTCGGAAAGCACTTTTAATTATAGAGACATACGTATCCCATGCAGCCATAGAATTGAGCTGCAACTTGATTCTCTCCAATCTTGGTATTGTTGCTTTCGGAATAACCAGAGGCCTGAGCCTTCCAGACGATCTTTATGAATGTTATTGTGGTGATCGATGTAGGGCACTGGAGATAGCCACTCCAAAATTGCAGACATATTTTGTTCTGGTCAAAATTAACATTGATATTCTTAGTACGATAATATCATGGCAGTAATGGCCTTACCCTCATGATGCTCATGTAAGACAGATATTTTGCTGTGCATGTCTTTGCTATACCTCCCAAAGATGGCCAGAAACTGCTTTAGGTCTTCGAAATTCGCGCGTTGGCCTAGGCGCACAAACGTCAGTCGCTACAGCGCCAACAACTATATGTGCATACTAACTTAAGGACAGAGTGTTCACCTGCCGAATAACATCATCTTGATCTTGAAAGTGAAAGATGTTCAGCATTGTGCATGAAGCCCTTCAAGGAAGTCTAGCTTACACTCTGCGTCAGCGAGCGATGCATAGTAGTCAACCTCCCTCTGCTGTTCAACAATTCGCTGCAGAAGACTATCAAAGTCGCCTTTGGCATCTAATATGATGTTCCGGGCCAGACGGGCTTGTGACATAGCATTAGCTTTGGAAATGACCTATGTTATTGTCCTTCAAATAGCGAAATGTGTATACCTGCAGTGCTTCTGCTATAAAATCGTTTCGCCTTGGACAAATACTCCATCACTCTTTTGTACAGCTCCACTAGTGTCTTTTCAAGTCCAGTGTACGTCTTCAACTGAGTATTGAGATAGAGCTGCTCAAAGATTGCATAGCGGCCAATCAAGTTACTGATTAGCTCCATGCCGTCAAAGACACCGGTGATGGTCTGCTGGTCAATTATAGTGGCCTGTGCAATTATTAGTGCTTAATGGTCATAGTGAAGGAGCTCTTGATCCTTCACCTTCAGCACAAATCTCACCCCTGCCCAGGGAAGCGCCGCGTGGGCAGGGTCGTACTGAACTGCACAGTCACCGATCTGGATAAACTTCTCCACCGACACTGCGATTTTGTCCAGCTTTTCCCGTAGTATTATGGGGCGATTGTCCTTCCTGTTAATCGCCCATCTCTTGTCCATGAACTGCACCTTCTTTTCTTCCACAGCTTGCTTCACCTCCGTCAAAACAGTTTGCCACGGAATCCTTCTGAGGATTCCGGCGTCATCGAAGTCAATGTACTCAGCTTCTTGATGGCCCAGCTCCGCGATAGCGAGACTCCAGTAATTTTTCCCGGGCCCGATACAGGCGATGGGTTCCGCTTCTGGAAGTATAACAAGACTCTGAGAACCCGCGTTTGCTGCCATAGAGTCTGTCGGACGGAGGGCCCGCCAAATCCCAGCTTGTGTTAGAGTATACCTAAACGAGGGGCGAATTGAAGGAACAATGTTTCACGGCGCCTAAGTAGTCTGAAATTCCATTCGTTCCAGGAGCAGTATGATGGAGCAAAAAGCTGAGCAGGAGCAATGAGGGAGTCGCGGGGCGTGGTGTCCTGAAAAACGAGCAAGCCCAACCGACAGACGGGATAGCATGCGGCTGAGACTGGATGTGCTGGCTGGCTCTGTTTCTTACACCGCCACACTTTCGAGCTCGTTGAATCGAGAAAGCTAAGCCGAAATACTGTTCTGACAACCTTGGTGGAGTGGGGGTTGACAGTTTGGTCTTCATGCATGCCACCCCGCATCCTGAACATCGTGTGGCTTGCTGAAAAACTTAGCGCGTGCTTGCTGCAGATAAACAATTGGACGCCGTGAATTGTTCAGCGCTGACTGAAAAAGGTATGAATATTTAAATGGTGTCTTTAAGCAGGGATTGAAATGGGAGTGAGTAACGCATGTGTAGAATATAGTATCGGAGGCCTCGCTGAGTGTCGGTGGCTAGGAAGCATTGGATGTGGAGGCTCTCATCGCCGTCTTCCTCGGGTCTTCTGGGGCATTTCCTAGTATCTGCTGAACTTTTATAACTTTTAATCCTGGTTTTGGCGCACGGCCGAACTTTCTCGTGGTTGTGGGCGGGTCGTCGGGTGTTGATATTTCAATGTTTAGGGCTGGGGTAGCCATTTTTGGAGGCTTTGGAGGACGTGCTTCCCTAGTAGGGGACACCCCAAAGGGATTGGGAGGTTAAATGAGTGTAGTGAATTAGTACTAAGTAATTCTGATACACAATTCTCTGGGATATTCCCCCGATCGAGTGGTAGCAATGATGCTTTGCAGTTAGTAGGATGGTAGAATATTGACGGCGTTGACTGGCCATGAAAGAGTAGTGGCTGAGATAGGGAACTGGAGGTGGAGGATGGAAGATGGGAGATGGAGGATTGAGGATGGAGGATGGAGGATGGAGGATAGGAAATGGGAGATGGGAGATGGAAAATGGAGACTGAGAGATGGCGGATTTTCGAAGTCAAAACAGATCGCGCCCAAAAAGGGTAATTCAAAAAATCGAGTGGCTGAGGCTGCAAAGGTTCACGATAATAAACGCATGTCATGGACGAATAAGCTTCTGCTAATTGGGGAAATCATAAAATAAAATTCAAGCCAAGGGATAAGATTTCAGGTAACAACACTAAGTCTACAATCTCGAGAGCTAAAAGACTTTCTATATTTGTCAGGTGACAAACATCGAGACAGTATATAGATTACCCTGGAAGCTCTGCGAGCCATATGCGAAGCGCAGCAGCGCCTACTGCGCGTCACGCGCTTCACTTAGGGCCACAGCTGTATTCCCAGAAACCCCGAACCCTTGAGTTCCTCAAGGATTCGTCTCATCTCTATATCTATTAATACAACCCTATTACCTACAATTGGGCTCCCTACCGTGCCCAGCCTGACAATATCCCAGTTAGCAAAACGTCATTACAACTCCCCTAAGACTAAATATTTGTAAGCATCTCTATACACATTAAGCTTTGCCAAATTGTCCTTAGGAAGAATAGTATTTAAAAAATCCTATAAATACTATAATAATAAAAGGCGTTTCTATAATTAAGTCAATACCCTACTTAAAACCTTAAAGTTAGAAATTAAAACTAGTATAGGCTAGAATTTAACTAAACTAAATAAACTAAATAATATTAATTTAATAGTAAAAAAAGTTTAATAAAATAAAGTAGTTATATTACGTTTATATAATTAGTTTAAGTATATATATACTAGCTATATAATAGTACTATAAAGAAATACTTATATACTACTAAGAATAAATAGTAGTATTATAAGGAGAAGCCACGTGTATCGACAGTCACGTGTTTACTTGGCGTCACGAGGGCGTAACGCCGGATAAAATCCCTCTTAGGGGGAAGCTAGATACCTTAGAGATTATTCTTGAATTAATACCTACCCTATACTTCTATCCACACCCATAACAAGTATTAATATAAAGAGTACGCTAAACTTTTTAAAATTACTTATAAACATAAAGCAAGCCTAAAATTATTATAGCTATAGTAAGAGCAGCCTGCTACAGGCACGTAATAAATGCTTTAAAAAAGAGAGAATCGACGGGATAAAGTTGTAAAGCTTCACAAGCTTCGACAAGCTTCGACCA